>VYXB01002609.1:585089-772055 GCA_013397135.1 Pachyramphus minor | reverse complement strand
GGGGTCTGCCCGGGCGGGGTCCCGGCAGGTGCTGCCGCGGGGCGGGAGCGCCGCACGTGCCCGCGCGCAGCCCTCCGTGGGTGCGGGGATGCGCCGGGACGCGCTTGTGCGCGACCCCCGCTCCGGAACGGTGCGGGAGAGCCGTGGGGGCTGTCTATCGGGAGGTCAGCGCGGCGCCCCGCGAGAACGAGAGCGCAGTGCTATATATTGTAGTTTAAATGCAAATGATCGTGATGTAACGAGCAGTACCGGGCTCATAGGCTGTGGGGCTGCTCTGTATGGGCACCTCTTAGTTTACTTCTGGGTGGGAATCCAAGAGGCATGAAGTAGCCAGGACTGTTTCTTTCATGTTCTCCCATGATATGTTTTTTAAAACATGAAAAAAAGGAATCTTGTTTTCTTGCAGCTGAAAAGGATAAACAATTTAATCTCTCTTGACCTTTATTCTAGTTTCTTTTTTTTCTTTAATGTAGTTATTAAGTTGACTGGCTCTTTCTATATATGCACATCATCTCATCATTTTTATGAAAACATGTCCCAGACTTGATTTGCTTAGCCTCTTTTTAAGAGTTTTATCACAAAAATTATGGTGTGCCTGATACCTGCACAGCCAACTTTTTTCAGTACTGAAGAAACACTCAGCAGTCACTTCTGCTAATGCTTGTTTAAATTTTGCTAAAACTTTGCTAATAGGCAAATGTGGTTCCCTGCATTCTGCACATAGAGGTCTTTATTTCTCAAGGCAAGAAGCATGCAGATAGGTAGCCCTTAACCTGTGACAAGTAGTATTTTAAGCATGACCTCCTGTTTCTGCCACCTTCTCTATAGGCTAGTTCTGGCTGTTCTGCATAGGAATATGGAAAGACTGTATATAAGATAGGGAAGGAACCTTATTTTGACTTTTGAAGTAAATATACTACTTAAGAAGATTCTGTTTGCAGGGCTGTTTGGTTTTTTTGTTTGTTTTGGGGTTTTTTTGTTTGTTTGTTTGACAGGAGCCTACAAGTTGACCCCAATATCTTTAATTGGATTGGATTGCTAATTACAGTCCATGTGGATATATTTTGGTTGGATGCAGCCAGTAAGTCAAGTTCAAATAAGGGCCAAAGAAAAACTTGAAAGATAAGAAAATGTGTCTGTTTCCTAGAAGGCTACACATAATATTTGAGTAACTCATGGTTTTTATCTACTGTGAGTGCATGGTGTGTGTGTACACACAGATAATATTAGCAAGACAGTCTTATTTTAGACAGTTTATTCTACGGTATATTACTACTTACTCTAACTAGGTTGAATGGATTCAGTAGTCTTCTTGGTTTCCTAAATAGGTTCACAGAAAGCAGTATTTCAGTGTCTTGCTCCCTCACTTGTTCTTCATTTTGGGACATTAATATGTACTAGAAATTGTTGACTTTTCGACACTGTAACAAATGCTTTGTGAAAGAGAAAATACTTTGGTGTGTTTTGTTTTTTTTTTTTAAGCTTAACTCCAAACCACTTACTAGAGCTCTGCAGTTGTTTGTAACCCAAGCTTCTGTGTGCAAGATGCTACTCAGAAACCGTATCTTGACTTCCTACTACAGTTTGAAACAATATGTATCTGATGTTTGTATAGTAACTGAAAGATCCTTCAGGCTACTTGGAGTTTGTGTAACACCGACTGGTTGTGTATTCTTTCACTTTCTGGGTGCACGTTGTCTCAGTTTAAAGAGACTTGTTGAATAATAATTCCTGTACCTGTGAAGTATTATTGCTAAATAACTTTGGAATACTCAATTGTTTCGGAAGGTATGAACCATTACTAGAACAGTCAGTGTTGAAATACATTTGAAATTTCTGTGCTTAGTATGAGGATGACACAGTTTCTTGTAACTGAGTGGTTACAGTTTCATTTTGTGCTGTTAGTGCAGTGGACTTGGTAACATGGTAGCTTAGCTTTCCTTCAGGTTTTATAACAGAGACTCGGTGTTCTTTGGCATCTTCTATGGCTTGGGCATGTTTTAATCCACATTGGAGAGTGGAAAGACATGGATATATACTGAGTGAAAACTTTGTACTTCCATTTTGATGTGGATAATGCATAAATGAATTGTTTTGCTATGAAAGTAATGCACCATACTGTAACTGCATGCTTTGTAGGTGTTTTAGTTTTGTATTAACAAAAAGCCCTCTGTTCTCTTTTTTTCCAACTAATGAAATAAACATTCTGTTCAAAATATGCACTATATTCCACTTGTGGACCACAGTAGGAATTAAAAAAGGGGGAGATAAGTAAGTGTGTGTGGCCATAAGTTTCATTTAAAGTTAAAAGGCTGCTTTTATTTTAAGTATTTGTGTGAAATTTACAACCCACTTCTTGTCTTACATAAGAAAAAATTGCCAACTTAAGTGGCCTTTAAAATTATTCTAGAATATTAGATTAATCTGTGTCATCCTGATTCTCATTTCATTAGGATATATCTAATAAGAATACCATGGAAGGGACAGGGGATACTTTCTAGCACAGCATGTAGTTCAAGGAGTTTTGCATGACTTGGAACAAAGGTGTGTTTTCAGTGAGAATCTTGCTTATTTACCAACACATTTCCTCTTTGCTGTACAGAAGAGACTTCCCAGGAACACAGGGTCTCCTTGGTAAATAGATATGTTACACTAGTTACTCTTCTTTGGAACAAGTTGGTGTGGTGTAGCAAAGATTACTTTCTAAAGATAAGTTATATGATAACTGAAAAAGCTGATTCAAAGTGTTGAAAAAATATTCTGCTAGAGACCCCCCGCCAAAAAAAAACCCAAACAAAAACACCCCAAGAAACTCCAAACAAACAACCCCCCCAAAAAAACCCAACAAAAAAACCCCACCACAAAAACCAAAAAACCCTTGACCCAACCCAAAAAACTACCAGCAAGTAATCAAACATTGAATGTGAAAGTTAACTTTTTAGTATTTTACTTAGCATAAAAAAGAAAAATAATCTTTAAAGTTTGGGTTTATATGCTTATTTTGACTAACTGTATGAACAACATTCTGGACTACCTACATGAAGAGAATTTATAAATGAAACTTATTTAGACAAATTGCTAGTATGTACTAATAAAAAGACTGCAAAAAATGCAAGGGTGTAGTGAGTGATTCTTTGGCATTTTGTCCTTGTTCCATAACTCTAGATCAATGTTAAGAGTGGACATTGAGGTAGTCTGGATGCATGCCATGGATTTTAAAGAGATTATTTTTGCCTTTATTATTAAAGATGTTCAGATGTAGTAGGAAGCTGTGGCAAAGTTAAAGGTTCCAAAAAAACCCCCCAAGGTTTAATAGCATTAGATGTTACTTTCAAGGAGAGTAAGCACTTTTGGCTTGGGTATGTCAAGGTACTTACTTTTGCTCGCTTTAAATGTTCTTTTGATTTTTTGATACTATTTGTGTCAACACTTGTTATGTTTTGGTCAAATAAATTAATACATGTTGAATTCATTTTAACCATTCCTCTTTTTCCACATGTTTCTATGTGAGTGTATAAGTGTGAGTCATCCTGATCAAAAATGGCATGAAGAATACCTTGTTGCCCTGTAACATTTTTGTTTCTAATATCCTAACTAAAGAAGTGATTTTTAAATTCCCTTAAGAATACAACGGGGACCTCAATATTTCATGTGCATGTTGGAATTACTTCACAACATGGTTTGCCAGACTTTCCTGTGTTGTCCATGTGGTAAAGTTGTTTGAGTGCCTGCTGTAGTAGGACCAGAGATGAAGAGCCTGTTTTGGCTTTATTGAGATCAAATGAAGGTCCGATGACTGCCTTTTTGTAGCTGTGGAATGGCAACAGTGTCTAACAGCCAAAACTTTCTTGCACAGCTGGTTTAACACCACAGAATTAATACATTGTTTCTCAGTTGAGTCCCAGCAATCTTGCAAAACAATTTCTACCAGCACACATTTATTTTTTTCTATAAGCATTAAGTGTACTTCTTGAGATATGTAATTAGTGCAGCTTGCCTCATGAACTTTTACTGAAATTATTACATCCTTTTCTAAATGTATTGATACACTTTGAGACAGAGAATTAAGGTTGTATATGTGAGTTTCTTGTAATCTGGCTGTTCATATAACATTTGCCAAAGACATTCAGTCTTTGGATTTCAGTCTAGTGAGCTCTGCATCTGTGTATAAGCAGCAGTATACCCTTGAAAAATACATGATCTGCACTTAAGATTGTAGAGATTTCCTTCTGTCCATAGGAAATTCAGATCTCAAGTTGATGAGAATAATGCTTTTTGAAGGTGAACAAGAAAGTCCAAAGGTTTTAGGTTAGAAATGGATTATGTTCTAGTCATGTTGCAGTGTCAGAATTTGATAGGAGGTTCAGCAATGTTTGATTGCTCTGTAGGAAGAAATCACAAAGTTCATTCAAATTGTTGCAAGACAACTCAGAATTTGATTTGTCAATGTAGAGATAATAAATAAAACCTCCTATGTAAGAGTTTAAAAGAAAGCTGCTTGGTAGACAAGTCATTGAACTTTTCTCATCATTTATGTTAATGGTTTGAGAACACTTTTTTTTTTTCTCAGTACTTTCTTGTTACTCATAGCACTTCACATATTTCAGCAGTGTGCTCAGTATTTTGTACACAATATGAAGTTGTGCTGCAGAAAAGTTAGTATCATAAAAATAATTAAATACGTGAGTTTAGTGAACCTTTGTTTTGTATCTCTTGGAAGATATATTTTAAAATCCCTCATTTCAGAATGACTAGGAATTTCCAGGTTCTTTGAACTTTTGAAAATTAGGTTGCCTTTTCCCCCCCCCTGAGTCTTGTAGACATCGAAATCCAATTTTAGTTTGTTTTAAAAATATGGAACTTAAGTTTAATTTTTCTGCATTTCTTGAGCAATTTCTAAACTGTATTTTTAAAGGGCATAGGAACTTGGTTTAAACAAAACAAGAATGAGTATTCCTACATTAATCTGTGACATGTTAAACTTATTACATGCATTTTGAAGGGTTGAGTGGAGTAACATTGTCATAGTTGTGACACTCAGCTCAGCTAAAGCTTGATTTGACTTCCTCTAAGTCTCAAGACTCTCCCAGGCTCATTGTCTTAGTAACTTTTTTTGATGCATAATTTTAGCCCTCCCTTCTCGAAATGTATTCTTTGGTTAAATTTCAGACATATACTTTAGTAAGTTTTATCACTGCTTCTGTCTGCTTTTTAGCTATTGTTTCATGTGATTGGAGGAGACAGAAAGGATTTAAAGCATTTTTGTCAATAAACACAAGGCAAAACAATGGGTTGTTAATTTTTCACGTGGGATTCCAAAGAAACAATTTAGTTACATTTAGAAACTTCCTTTATACCTTGGTAAACAAAGGCAAGGGTGGCTTTGTTCACCTTACTTTAATTATACCTTTGCTCCTTAAAATAACTTGCTTTGTCATTATAATAGGAAACAAAATCCAGAATGATAGTTTCTTCCGTGATAAACTTCTTCAGTTGCAGAATCTAAATAAAACATCTAACTTGTATATTAATATTTCAGTGTGCCTGCAGTCTCCTAACTAGGCTTATCTGAGATATATTAGTGATGTGCAGCTTTTTGGCATACTGAAAGTGAAAATAGAACACTGAAAATATTGAGCATACACGTAAGCATGATTTAAAAAGAACTATTTATCATTTCTAAACTATGTTGTTTTTCCCTACCACAAGATGTAGGCAGTGCCATTTTCATACTACACTCCTCAATATTCCAAATCAAAACTTAAAAAATAAAGTTGTTAGGAGTAAAGTTTTGGTACCAATATTCTTAAAGATACTGAGGCTTCTAGTGTGAAATATAGTTTAAAAGGTATTTGCAATGCCTATCATGGAAATATTTTGGAAATTTTTATATTTGTTTTAAAATCTGTAAAGTATGAGCATATTTACTTAGAACATATTTATTTTTAAGCATCTTAATTTTATGTACAAAATGAGTACAATTTTATAAGTTTAGTATCTATTTTCTTTTAATAATCCCGGTTTTTATTTCTCTGTTTTGTCAAATTAGTTCATCCTTTGTGTTGGTTCAGTATTTTTTTTTTTAACTGTTTTATTTATAAAAACTTTTATTTTTAATTGACTCTAATAAGTTGGACAAATACTATTGGTTTAGAGGTTTCTTTTTCCCAGTCTAAGCAGTGGTAGTATCCAAACAAACAACCCCCCCAAAAAAACCCAACATAGTTTGTAGAAGTCTGTATAAATACTATACGCTTTTTAGATAAAGCACTCACCTGCATGTAATTCTTTCATTAACAAGATAGTTTAATTTGATTTAGCATGTTTTGTAGCAATCTCTGTTCTGCAACATGGTCTTTTGTGTAATTTTTGATGATGTGCAATATATCCTCTAATTGTTTGGCCAGACTTTTAGATAACAGCTTTCTAGGGGAAGAGGATATGCATGAGTTTTTCATATAAATAAAACCTGGATCTCAGCTTCCATTCCTAAAGACAACTCTGTTTTTAGTTTAGAGCCTTGTCTTTTTGAATTCCTTGCTCTGTGATTGCAACCAGCACTGGAAACACTTACAGCCTGCTTGGTTGTTTTGGAGGATTCAAACTCAAATTTTAGAACACCTCTTAAGAGTTTAATCTGCTACAAAAAAAAAAAAGGCCCCCAAAGTAACAAAACAAATGCATGTGTGATGAAAGCCACTAGAGGATGACTGAGAACTGTTTTTTTTTTTTTATTAATGTGTGTTTTGTGGGTGCATGTACAGAATTTTTCAGTTAACTTTCTGAGAAATAAAGTTGATAGAGGTGATGAAATCTGGCTCTGCTTACATGGGAAACCAAAGAATCTCAGTGAGTCAGACAAAGTGAATCAGAAAGATTCACTTGCTGTTTTTTCCCCCAAACATTTTACTAAACAAATCATTACTTGTAAAAAGGGAGAATGGTAGTTTCCTTATATATAAAGAGAACAAGGTTAGATGATTCACTTTGTTGATAATGGTACAAGAAGTTATGGAGATCATCTCTGGAAGCACTGAAACTGATCCTGCTGGTATTCTCTCTGGTAACTTGAGTTTGTAAATGTGAGAGTATCTGTTTTTTCTCAGCTCCAGAATTGTTGAAAGTAGAAGCCTGTGTTTGTGAAAGTTCTTAAAACAGAGACCTGAATCATACAATTTACACTGAATTTATGGGTGCTGTCTTCTTTACTCAGCTGTCTCTTGTCATGGGGGAAATGGGAAGATGCCCAGATTCCAAAGGAGTGTTGTCTGTTCTTATGAATCTCAGTGACAATTCCCTTACACATAGTGGTTGTTGAGTGTAGACCTGAACCACAGTTTTTAGTTCTTTTGCTTGGAAGGGATTTTCTTCCTTCTAATCATCTACCATGTCTGTGTAGGTACCTGATTGCTGTGGTGGGCATGAGAGCTTCCTTTAATTTTAAAGTAGAAGTTGGGGAAAAACCATTTTCTTCTGAATGGTCCATTGCTCATTTTAACTGTTGATATTTCAGTGCCAATATGGTAGCATCATGAAGTGAGCTGGTTCTTCTCTATATTGCTCTTATTCTTAAAGTGCAAGATGAAAACTAAGGTGGTGTTGGATAGTTTTTACCACAGCTTGGGAAAACTGTGAGCCTCAGCTGAGGGATCTGGAACTCTGTTGCATGTAATAATTTCTGCTTAATCTTTGGCCAGAAAGTTGCCTTTGCAACCTCCACGACTAGAAACCTCTAAGTATAATACTAACTCTTTAGAAGTGTGCTGAAATGTTTTATCTAACACTATAGAAGTGGCTTAATAACTTCCCAAAGCAGAAAGGGAAAGTTTTACATTTTTTATGAGATTAAAAAAACCCACAAACCAGCAGGTGTGTGCATAGAACCATAGAATCTCTTAGGCTGGAAAAGACCTGAAGATCGAGTCCAACAATTAACCTAACACTGCCAAGTCCACCAGTAAACTGTGTCCCTAAATTCTGCATATAACTGACAGTCATGGAGTAAGTTTTTACACCTGCATCAGAGTGCGTTGTTGTATGTTATGCATATACATGAGTGTCTGATACTGTCTGCAGAATACACACAATATACTGTTGGAAAAGTGTCTTCCATCCAAGTTCTGTCTGATAACATGCAGGATAACAAAAAGCGATCCAACTTGTTCTGTAGTTGCTGGAACATATAAAAAACTAAATTAGGTTCTTCCCTGTAGGAAACATCTGTAATGCAAAATGTGGAGAACTTCAGTTTTTATGTCTTTTTTCCCTTGTTTCTGTGGGTTCATCCTATAAAGCAGTAAGGTAAACTAAGAATTGCTACAGCTGAAACTTGAAGTGCATTGAGAGAGCAGACTTGATTGGTAACTAGTATTTAAGTTCTATACCAGATGTGCAGAATAAACATTTCTTCTTCAAGTATTTAAACTATAGTTGAACTAAACTGTTTTCACTTGAGAGTTCTTGTTCCATGTGTTTCAGACAAGTTCTTTACATTTATACACAATTCTTTAGTACATCTTCAAGAAAGAAGGTTTTTATGTTTTTCATTAAGGTCAGTTTTTGTCATGATAAGAAGTAATTCTTACAATTCTGCTCTTCTGGAGCTTTGCTGAGTGACTTTCAGAGTAAAGGAGTACAGCTCTTAGAAAGCCTGAAAGGAATTTAATAAGGGATAATATGACAGATGCTCACAAATGGCTTCTTGAAAGTGTAGTATGAACATAGAACCTTTATTTTCATTAGTCCTTCAGTGCTTTGATTTATCTCCAGCTTCCTATGTAATTCAGCTTGACTTTTAATTACCCATTAATGGAGCAATCAGAACAACCATACAACTGCTGATAATTCTAAAGTTGTTTCTGGTAATGTTGTGAAACTAAATTGGAGATAATGTAGTTAATTTTGTCACTATATATATGTGATTTTTGTACTTTGGGGGATTTTGTTCAAAATTCAGTAAAGTAGTACATGTGATTGGTGGTATGCAAGTCTGGGATGCTGTCTGATGTGAAAATCATGTCATAGATCAGATTTTCATTGTGTAACACTAAATCAGTGGGTAAATAGAGAGCTTCAAACATAATTAATTAAAACTATATCTACTGAAATCATGAACTGACTGATCAGTATATGGACATGAATGATCAGTATATGGGCAGACAAGATTATTGCTCCTTAGTACAGCGGTTAATTTCTTATTGCTGTGTCTCTACCAATAACAGTCAATTATTTAACTTTTCACAAGTGCACACCGAAATTGGAAAGGACATTAAATTTGCCAAAAGAGTAAAACATATTGCAGCATATACCAGCCCAGGCTAAGTACTGAGTGTTACATTGCTTCATGTGTCTTAATAGCTCGAAAAAAAAAAAAAATCAATTGTGATCGCTTCTTAAAGAATGCAGTGAAAGTCTTGTAGAAAACTGAACTTGATCTGGGTGTTTGGAAACTGATGTGCCTACACTTCCTTCACAGAACAGCTGCTCCTAGGTCACAGTTGTTTGACATCCACCTCTGGGCTTTCTGAAGATTTATGTGTTTGTAATAAGAGCTGATACTGTGCTGCAGTGATCCAGAACAGCAAAACAGCAGCCTGCTTTCAGGCACATGTCTTAATCTGTCAGATCTCTTTTCATGCACAGCTGATAGACTTCCTAATCTAGTTTGAAGCGTGCAAACAAAAGTTCTGATAACGTATGAACCAGAAATTACCTCTCCCACTAGTAAGGTGAAGGTTGTGGAAATGTATGCTCTGGTTATTTCTGCCATACCAGCTTGCACATAATATGACGTTCCAACAGCTAAAGTTAGATCAATTAACATCAGTAAAGCAGTTTCATGTCCTTCCAAAAACTTGTATATAACGTTCTCTTTTAACTCTTATGAAAGCTTAAACAGTATTTAAGTCTTAAGGGAGGGTGTAGTTGCGTGGACACAGGTGTCTGGTGTCCTTCTAGAGACAACAGGGTATGATGCCAACGCAAAAGGTTCTGTGTCACCTGTGCAGGTCTTACTGTCGTATCTGCCAGTGGGGGTACCTTAGAGACATTGTAGTTAATGCTACTTAAACTTTGCAGTATTAACGAGTTTAGCATTGTGATTTTTACTTTCACGCAGCTGAAATGCTGTGTGTTTTTAAACAATAATTCAGTGAAAGCAGGACTGAAATGGACACACTTCAGTGTTTTTGTAAAGTCAGGTTGTACTGTATTTTTTTGTTGCATACCACTTGAAAAAATACTCATACCGAGTTTTATTTTGCATACTATAGCATCCATACAGAAGTAGCCTTCCATCTAGCTGCTGTGTCGTGCAAATACACATTCGTCAAATGATAAATAAGAAATAACCTGCATGTCAATAATGGTTCAGGTTTTAGCTTGTAATTGATAGCATTAAAACAGCTTGTTTGCTAGTTTTTTCTTCATTCATTTGTTGCACAGATAGCTTCTAGGACAGTCATATTTGTTTCTATTGTGTTTACATTTGGTGGTCAGTCTACTAAATTGATATGTATGGGCTGCATTTCATAACACTGGAGTTGTGTGTAGGTTCCTGTTCTGGGCTAGCACTGTGTACATGCATGCTCCCGTGTATACAGTTCCAGAAGGGTTTCCTCCACCATCAGAAAAATCCCATTGCTTGTTTTCCAACCCTTTTCTGGATGAGCGTAATTTGAATGCTTCTGTTTATTTTGAAGGATGGAGGGGAAAGGAAGTTTGCTGCCAAAAGGAAACCTCTCCTGCCCTCTGGCATCTCTTCCTACTTGATTTTAATGCTATTTATCTCTTCTTCACAGCTGTTAGGTACTCTGGGAATGTGGTGGTCAAAAGAGAGAGTTGTGGCTTCTGAGAGTGGTATGTCCTGTTCCAGGACTGACTTCCCTTCTGTGTCCTGCGAGCTGAGCTTTGTAGGGGAAAGAGCACCCCTGTCACTGCCTGGCTTAAAGCTTTGAGAGAATGTGTGCTCCTGCTTTTCATAAGCTAAACATTGGTTTGGTTTTTTTCTGGTTTGTGTACTTGGAGATTATGATGATTTTTTAAAAACTCCTGTAAGTTAAGGATTTGTATTGGCTATAAGGAAGTTATATTGGAAGCAAGAAGAATGTGGTAATTCTGTAGCATATACCTTTTTTTTTTTTTTTTTTAAATAAAACATTACAAAAACTAATTACATGGTTGGCAAACTGGTTACCACGTTTTTTAACAATTATGAAAATAGCTGTTTCCATAATACTTAAGACTTTGGTTTTAAGCTTCTTTACAGGACTTTTCCTTCCACTTTCTTGCACTCTTGATATGATCAATGTACTCATAATAAAGGAATCACTTGTCAGTGTCATAGATTCTGACTAACGTTGGGATGAGTAAAGCTCCTGTGTGTTCAGAGTGTTGGACCTGTGGGTCAGTACCAGCAGCCTTTCATTTAAGAGCATCCTGTACATTAGTGGTAGAGAATTCTGTTGTGCGCACTTTATAAACGTACTGTGTGACTAAGAATTTAACACATTCTGCTGCTTTTTAGTGTTGTGTTCATGGAAAATGTGCTGTAAGACTAAAAATGTGATTCTGTTATATGGTTAATTAAAAAAAAAGGCAGATTTTTAATGTGAGCTCAGGCAGTGAAATACATCAACAAAGACTTTTTTTGTTGGCTGTCAAGTGAGAAAAACAGAAAAGACTTAAATGGTTTCTCTAATATTTCCTTCCAGGCTGACTCATCAGTAGAAATTGTGAAGAGCTGCAGAAAAGAAGCCAAACAGACAAGCTGATAACTCAAAGAAATACTCTTTTGAGTTGGGGGTTCAGAGTGGGGTCATCATGAGCGATGTTACCATTGTGAAGGAAGGCTGGGTACAGAAGAGGGGTAAGTTCTACCTTTTAATGGAAGGTTCTTCTGATGTCTTGGACACTGTGCGCAATGGTATTACATAGTTACACATATGAATGCTCTTGATTTATCTTTGGGTCTGCAGCAAGTTAATCTGACCATATGAAATTAGTGGCCATTAAGGCCTTGGTGTTGTTAATACTTAACCCTCAGCACTGCCTCTGTTTACAGGGGTAACTCACAGTGAAGAGGAAGTTGGACTCAGTAATTCCCACTTAACCTTGTTGTTGCAGCTGCTTTACCTGTGTATCAGACTAAATTGGCTGTTGTGGCAGCTGGAAGAGGTAGTAATACAGGTGTGCAGTAGATGCTTGCCTGGAAGCTGCTGCAGATGTGATACTTTGTGTGAAACTTCCTACATGCCAAAATCATTCAGTGTGTTTCATCTTGTATTACAAATGCAAGTAGTCCCAGTAAAATCCGCGTAGTACTTGCATAAAGCTCAGCATGCACCTAATTACTTCACAGACCTGGAAGTCATATGACTAAAGAATAATTATAAGCCAGTCTAAACTATGATTTTCTCTTACTTTTGAATTCCTGTGAATTCTTGAGATGTCACTTTATAAAGTGTCCCCATGTGATTTACAAATTTGGGAAGGTTGCTGTATGTTAAGCTTTGAATGGGAAACTTCTAGAAGTATCTGGCATTCATGTCATGTAATGAACTTTAGATGAAATCTTCCATGCTTCATGGTGCTATGCTTTAGGTTGTGGTTGCACATATGATTATTTCCAAAAAACATAATCTCTCTTGCAGAGAGAAGGTGATCTGGATTTTAGGATGACTTACTTATGCCATGAGTTTCTGTGCTTCTAGCCCAGAAAGATTTAGACTGAAAGAGTCGATACAAAATTACCCTTTAATTTACAAAAAAATGCTTTGTTCCAGTAGCAGTGTGTGAAGACAAAGATCATTATTAGCTTTGTTATTGCAGATTGACATTAAATATCAAAGGATCCAAGAGAATTAGAGAATAAGTTTATTGTTCTTTTTTTGTTCCTGCATAAATTGTATTTAGGATGCATTATGGGTATTGTAGATGAAAATGAGCTAAACCATGTGAAACTTAAGGCCTACTACATATTTTGGAGTATATGCTTATATTTATAACAAATAAAATTTTATGTGGCAGGAACTATGTAAAGTTTTAAATTATTTTTCTTTCCCATCTTGTTGTTTACTCAGTTTGGGGATCTGATTTCCTTTTTCAATTATGTCATATAAATTTCTTTCAAATGACTAGGATGCTCCAAATAATTTTCTTTTACATGACATTCGTTCCCTCATGTCTTATCTCTTGTTCTTGCTACACCCTGGTATCAACTCTGTGAACGCTGGATATGCATATATTAATCACCAGAAGCCAGAAAAGGACAATGTACAATGACACTCAATGTCTTAATATTTGAAATTCTGAAATGTAAAATAAAGGTTTTTCTCCTCATGCTGTTTTATTGTCTATTAATTGAAGAAAAACCCACTGAGTTGGCATTTTGATGTTAGTTTTGTCAGTAATTGTTTTCTAATTAAAGACATTTCTTGAAATGCATTTTTCCTTATCTTAGATAACTTAGAGTGAATTTATGTATTTCTTTGTTTGTTTTGGTTTGTTTTTTTTTTTTACTTTGATCTAATATTGTCCCTAATTTTCTGTGTCTGACTTATTCTGGTTGTTGGTGGGTTAAAGTGTTAAAGTGTTTTCCTTCTGAAAACAAAAGGAAAAGTGCAGTGTGTTTTACAACGTCAAGAATTTGTAAGCATTTAGTTCAATGGTTATACATTTCATGTAATTACAACTTTGACCTTGCTCAGGAGCAAGAGAATTAAAATTAAGGGCATTGTTTAAATGTTACCAAGACAAATTATCAAACTTTAATCTAAATTCTTAAAATTGGAATATGCTCGGTAGACACTTCTTATTTTGGCAGCTAGATAGTCTCTCTCTGTACTGAGGAGCATCATGGGATTGGGTAAAGCTGCCTTGCTTCCATAAGCTAACATGCTGTTACAGTTTTAAAGTGAATTCTCTGATCATCAGCACTTGATACTCATTGGCTCAGTTCCCAGGGTTGTTTTGGTAGGTACAAACCAGGTTCCACCTGAAGGAAGGTGAGCATGGGATCTCTTCTCCAGGCGGACACCAAATGAACTCCAGCCCCAGCGACCAGTCCTTTGGACTGCCCTGAACCACATGTATGGTGCACCATTCAATCTGAGACTCCAGACTGAATTTACCTGGAAATAAATTTTGTAAACCCTACCTGCTGGGGGCGTAGGGACCTGGGCATCAGCTGCTTCAGTTGACTGATCTATTTCTATTTTGTCAAATTACTTGGTTTTGTGGATATAGCCTTGGACCTTTTAAAATTGTTCCTTTCAGCAGTCAGAATGGTTTGTGATACAAGAAAAAAACCTCAATCTCTCTTTATGATTCACAGCCCAGTCAAGGAGTATTAGAATGACTTGCAAGTATGGGGATGAAGAATGGTTCTGAGGAACTGTCTAATGAGATAGGTCATTACAAAGGCGAGTTAAGGAACTTGAATGTAGGAATGAGAGGGGAGGACTAAAAGTTGATCTGGGGATCTCTCTCTGAATTGAAATTCTGCTAGAGAGAGGCTACAGAAGACAGGGTATGTTAGGGCACTCTGCTACAATTCTTAATGGCTTGAAATGCACTAAGAAAATATTTGCTTTATTATCCTTAGTACTATATCTGTGCTAGTAATAGAGGGCTGAGGGCTATATGTAAGTTTTAATGCTGCTGTTGAGCACTGAAGAATCAGATGTGATGCTACACAGTTGGCTTCAAAACCCTGTTTTTCTGTGTGTGCTTAAATAAGGAACCCATTGAGGTATTACGGTTTTACTCAACGTTAAGAAGATGCCAGAGTTAAATTTATGATCATAGTTGGGCTTTGAGTAGTCTTTAGGGGAAAATGTTTCAGTGTGGTGGGACAAGAGGAAGTGTAAACTGTTATATGTGAAAGGTCAAATGGGCAGAGAAGACAGGCTGGAGGTGAGAACTTTATACACCAGAAGACACAGAACCCAAAAGGAAGCAATGCCTGAGAAGTTTGGTGAACCTCAGGTGCAGTCAGGTCTGGCTGGAGCCAGAGCAAGTAATGCAGCCCAGTGAGAGCAGAATCAGAGAATGAAATAATTGGTAACCAGGATTTGATACCTATCAACACTGAGTGTGTTTGCAAAGTGAAGTGGGTGTTACTTTGGACTGTCACTTATTTAGTCCTGTGCCCCTTTGGCACTGGTAGTGCTCCTGGAGTGCATCATGTGGCTTTTAGTTTCATCTGGAAGGAACCAGGTTTGTGCACTCTGGGACTGCTTCGTGCAGCAACTGGAAGTGCATTAACTATGGTGATGGGAAGATTTGTTGCAAAAGTGCTCTCCTTATCTGAACTAAAGTGCTAATTTGGATGTACCCTGTGAGATGTCAGAACCTGTACAAGTGGAGAGCCAGCAGAGCAGTCTCCTTAGAACTGAGTCTCTGCTCAGGCGAGAGAGGAGTGGGAATGTGTTTAGTATGGGTGGTTTTATGGTTGTAACTTACTGTCTTAGATCTGGTGATAAGAACCAAGGATCTCATGGCTTGTGTCTGTGCATGCTGCTGCAAAGATATTCTTGCAATTCACCATCTCAGTGAGGTTAATAGTGTTTCTTTTTTTCTGTTCTCCACTTATTCTTGTAGCCAAATTAGGAGAGAGGTGGGTTGTCTTCCTTTATGAGTTTACTTTTTAGATGACACCAGCATTTTTCCTTGTAATGCATACAGAAGAAAGGGAAGTGATTTTGACTAAAAATCCTGAATACAGTGACCTGAACCTTGCTGCTGATATGCCAAAATTAAACATTTGACATTTATGCAGTTACTGTAAGCACTCTGCAGTAATTGCTGAAATGACTTTTACATTTTGGATTTGCTTATAAGTGCAATGTTTTGCAGAGTGGGGTTTTTTTTTATATTATTGTGAGAGTTAGTACTTTTGATTTGACTTAACATGCTTTCACTGTACTTGCTCATTTAAATTTAGTGTTTTATTGGGGGGATACATTTTTAATTTATCAATTTGGAAACAGCTGGTTTTTTACATGGATGAACATGCTTAGTATGATTAAGCTATGTCATTACAAAAGTGAGTTTTATGCATATAATTCATCTGGTATTTTTTTTCTTCAAAGCCAAAGTTTCCCAAGTTGTAGACTTGACCTTGTCTGTGGTCTATAATAGCCACAACAATTAGATTTAAGAATCATTAATAACTATAGTTAATTGCAACCTAATTTCTTTATATATAACCTGTGCACAAGACTTCAATTAATTTAAACATATGAAAAGGTTTAAGAGTCTTTGTTACCATGTTATTGAACATTTGGGACAAAGGGAAAATTGACAAAGATGCCAATTTTTTAAAGGACAGTTTTAAATTTAATATGTCAACTAACTTTTTCTTTAAATGAAAGAGTAAGGTTTTTTGGGAGGACATACCATGTGTGTATTGCATAACAAGATGGCTAAATCACTATTTAAAGATGAAGCGAAATGGTGTCTGTTTAAGTTAGTGCTTGTGCTGTCATACTTCAATTACCATACCTTTGTTTTGGCTTCTGTGTTCCCATGTGTTACACCAGATAATGCTGTTTGTTGTGGGAATCTTTGCATGGGTTACATCGTATGTTTTTACCCAAATTTTATTGAATAGTTAATGTGCCTGACTTGGGTTTGGGGGTGAATTTAATATAATGTTAGAGTTTTTAATGTCCTCGTTTTATCTTTCAACACTCACCTGAAGTACAGAAGTACTGGTATTCCAATTTTACAGAGAGGGAACTGAAGTACAACATTGCTGTGGCTTAACCGTAATAACTTAAGTTTGATGTAATGAGATGGTGGTAAAAAACCAGATGTCATGAAGCTTTCCCCTAATGAGATTCTCCTGTAAATAATGAATCACTGAAATACTGTAATGTAATTTTCACTCAATGTTTTTCTTTTTTTTTAATACCTTTTTTAATAGCCTTCTGTAACTTCTTAGTATCTAAACTTAAAGTAGTGTTAATATTTCTAAACCTATACAGTTTATAAGATAAGATGTGTTTGATTTACTGTGATGAGATTCACTCAACTGCTGGTCTGTTTTAATTTTTGCAATTCAGGACATGATGCAGGTATCATAGGGTTTTAAGAAATAACCATGTGGAAAATATTTTTTGTTGTTATATCTACTATCAAGAAGAATAAATAGTGTAGTGGAATAAATCTGTTGTTCCGAATAGGAATACAATTGTTGCTTAAAGGACTAATTATTAATAGTCTTAGAGTAATGTATTCTCCCCTCCTCCCCCTGGCTCAAAACCAGAAAAAGAACTGTATTATTTCATTTAATGGACATCGAGTTTTGCAGTTGAACCAAGACCAAACAGATGTTAATTTTAGTAATACACACTGGAGACTAAGTTCATGTGGTATGATATTGGGGTTTTTTTTGTTTGGTGGTGTTTTTTTTTCTTGGTTTTTTTTTTTTTTTGGTGGTGGTTGTTGTGTGGTGTGGGGGATTTTTTGTTTGTTTTTTTTCGGGGGGGCATAAATGCCTTGATTGAAAAATTAATCTCAGAAGTTATGGTATTAATTGAGTGTTATTCACAACCTGTCAGAAGTCTTGTTTGCAGATTGTCTAAATTATTTGAGCAGTTTAACACACCTCTAAGAAAGAAAGTTTAAATAGACTATGTTGAACATCTGCTACACAAAGTAGAAGAAATTTAAACAATTTTTTTTCTAATTGTCTTAGCAAATAGCAGTTTAAGGTAAAATCTTGATTGATGAACCACTTGAAACTAAATAAGCCTTTCGTATTGTAATTGTTTTGCTCTAATTCTTTGTAATTAATAGAAAATGTGAGGAACTGTATAGTTCCAATAAAATATATGAATGTAAAACAGATGGTTCCATGTGGACCAAAGAGAGAAAAATTGACAGTGCAAGCTTTCTAATACCCATGTATGTAAGTTAGATTTTTTTATTTCTTTTTTTAAACTCCCAAATAGTTAAGAGGTCTCTGTATCATGCACTCAGTGTAGAAATGGATTTAGGTAAAACTGTAAAGTTGCTTGCAGTCGGGGAAATGTCATGCACAGGTTTTGTTTCTTTGCTTCCACGTACACTTTGGGAAGAGAACTGTGTATTTAGAGGCTGTTTTCCTGCAGCTGCCCCACTGGGAGAGAAGGGCCTTGGGCCCTTCCTCTGTCCTACTCACTCTGTAGTTGGCTACCAAGATCTTCTTTTTGAAGTAATTATAACCTTTTTAACCATACTTGTCCTTGAAGGAGGATCAGAACCATATGAAAATCCTAAACTTGATGTAACTAACCTGAGTGTGGGGTGTTCTCTTTGCTAAATAACTTTATTCGAGGTACCTTTTAGGTAATAAGTGAGTGTAGTTTTTGCAGCTCTCCACCTTGTATTATTACCAGTTTCTGTGGTTAAAGGCAGTTTGCTATAGTAATTGAAATGTAAAGTATTTTAATCAGTCTCAAGATTTTTCTGTGCAATATCCTTGCTGAATGCCAGTTTAGATAATTGTGCATAGTTGACCAATTTTTAAATTTTTAAAATAATTTTAGTTTCATTTTACATATAATACTTTCAGTTTTTAAATGGTTGTACAGTTGTGATTCTCATTGGTAAAAATGGTGTTCTTCTAGATGGAACTGTATTGTAGATGACAGTGGCTAAAATTCTGTGCCTGTTCTTTGCTTGCATGTATTAGTTCCTGCCGCTAATCCATCAGGTAGAAAATGCAGTAATATATTCAAAGGGAGGAGGGTGTTCTCCTATGTCTGTACTAACAGAGTATTATTAACATGGAACATTCATGGGAATATCAGTATGTTTGACCTTGGTGCTATTGATGTTCAGATTTTTGAAAAGAAGTCAGCCAAATTCAACACCTAAACTGAATCCTTGCCTGTTTTCCTTTCAGTTGCTTGTAAGGCGTATTTCTGGTGCTTATGACTTTGAGCTTTCTCGTATCCTGAGTTTTATGGTAGAAAAGTGCTTACTCCTGACAAGAACAGGTTGCTTGTTACGTCGGGAAAACACCTGGGCAATGGGTGTTTTTGAGTATCCTGGACACACTGGCATTACATGTATGTCTGTTCCATTTCCTGTATAATGAATGCTGCCTGGTTGCTCATGTTCTGGACGTTTTTTCCATTCATACTGGTTTCTCTTACTGATACCAGTTTATTACTCATGTGGGCAATACTTCTAAAGAGACAAGGTTAAATACTCTCTGTTGCTGGGATAAGGGAAGCAAGATGTTAACAATTCATTGCCCTTTTCCTGCTCACAACCCTTTTGGCTTGACAGTACTGCATGACCAGCAAATGTCCAATGTTGGGGAAGAATTTGAGGAACTGTTTTGCAAATACATGTTTTCTATTTAATAATACTTCTACTTTTTACTTGAAGGGTAAATAGTCACACTGTGTAATGCCTTTGTTGTACTGTAATATGGTGGTTAAACTTCAAATTCTTTTGTGTTTAGGTCACTTTCACATGGAAAACATAGTTATTACAAGGATAATTTGCTTGTAATACCAGAACTTTTGATACCTCATAAAAAATCATCTTCCCTCAATATACCTACTTGTCAGTCCAACAAATCTCTCAAGTCTTTGAGATTTATTTTATTTCAGAGGCAATCCATGTACCTGTTCTTCTCACCTTAGGTCAATCAGCCTATGGCCTCTGTGGGACCCACTTCTTTAATACTACCCCTGCTGTAATCTTTAAAAAAATTAATAAGGTCAACAGCTGTGACTTGAAACTAGGTCCTGAAGGAGTTTTAGGACTGGACTGAGAAGTCAGAGTTTTAGGGCATGAGTATCAAAGAGGAAATTGAGATACAGAAAAAATAAGATTTGGGAAGAGATCAGACTAGTAATAATTTAGGGAGCAAATAGACAGTGGAAGACAAGGGAAAAAGGTTTTGTAACCATTCTGAATGTTGTCTTGTTTGCTTTTTGCTTTCGTAGAGGAACTGTTGACCCTTCATGAGCATCTCTACAAACTGTTGACAAAATTGAGAGGGTTTTTTCCATCAAAACATGGAAAGATGCTCATAGCGCATGCAATTTATTCAACCTCCGAGTTCTTGAGAGCAGTTTGATCTTTCCTAAATTGCAGGCAAAACACTGTTACTCAGTTCCAGCAACACAGAACCCGACTTACTCAGAGAGGGTTTTCTGTCTCTCTGGGTAGGACTCCATCAGCACAATAGAGCCAAATCTTTGGAAAGTTGCTTAGATTTTGGTGTTCATGCTTTGGACGCACTATCATGTCTGTTCCTATGGACTTGGGAGCCTCTTGGCAGTGGGAATATGAGTTGTGGTTACACTGTAAGCCAAAGCATGTGATAGTTGATAATTGGAAGATATGATTCAGGTGTATACTCCTTATCTGTAATGCAGGTGTACCTCCAGTCTCATTTTTTCCACTCCTCTTCCGGACCATCTCTTACAGTGTCTGAGCTAGTCTGTTATTGATTATTTCCCTTGCAAATCAGGGCATTGTTATTCTTACTTTATGTAAATCTAAGTGAATTTCTTTGTAATCAGATCACTCTAAATAACATCTTGTTTACTGTAAATTCTGAATTTATAGTTTGCTTTCTTATAAAGTGCTTTCTAAAAAACTGATAGGAAGATAGGAAATAAATGTATCAGATGCCAGAACACTGATAAAACATGTTCCCTTTTTCTAGGTAGATATAGAAGTTCATTTTCAAATTGATGGCTGTCTTGACTTTGAGGGTAGTCTTCCCAAAATCATTTAATTACAATATAGTAGCATCCAGTTTTGTTAGTTACCATTTTTATACTGAAATTCTGAACTGTATATTTTCCGGTTATTCACATTTGAACAGTTGAAGTGTAATAAACTTTTACTGAGCATAGTTTCCTAGTGGGCTTTAATCAACATTGTCATGCTAAGAAAGCAGCTATTTATGAATTCTGGTTTCAGCAACTAACTGTGCTTAGGTACTGAGAACCATACCACCAGCAGGAGATTTGAGTGCTACTGGATACAAGTACTCTATGCTTTTTGTTGAGATAAACTTGGGGACGACTGTGTTTGTAATGAAGAAAGACAGGTAAGATGGTAAACTATGTAAAGAATTGGGCCAACAGTGTCTTATATTTGGCACTCAGTGTTGTGGAAACCTGAATTTGTCCAAGTCACGGTTTCCCTCAGATAAAATGGAAATAGTATTGTTACTTTACCTCAGAGACTTCCTGAGTATGAGTTTGTTTATCCTTGAGAAACTTTTGAGTGCCTTACATTACAATATTCAGGCTTTTGAAAATATAATTTTATGTAATTTTTATATAGGAAGTACAATGAATCTAATAGTTGAAGTTCAGCCTTAAGGAGAAGCAGCAGATTTTATGGGTTTTGTTTATCCTCCTGACGTGTTGCAGAGGAAGAGGTAAAATCACTTAGGTCGTGCAAAGGGAGAAGTTGTTAAGAAGATGGAAAAAATCTTTGTTAGTTCTTTTGTGGCATGTCTTCCAGAGAGACTGGAGGAAACCCTTGAACAATTAACATTGGGAAAGAGTAATCCATAGGAACATGACAACATCTCTACCTACACTTGTACACTTTTGACCTGATGAAACTGTGTAGATGGATTAGTGGTATAACTTCTATGCACATGAAAATGCTTTGAAAATATTGTGCTTTCATGTAGCATTGTTTGCTTTACTTTAAATCTAGTATTCACTCACTTTGTTTTGAACTGTGCTGGCTTTTGTAATATCATGCCCGTTTATGTGTGCTGACTAACACATCATAAACTTTTCTGAACAAGTTTATTCTTATCTTGAGAAACAGCAGCAACTACTGTATTTTAATTAGAAGCTTGTGGACTTGCCCCTGATAGATGCTGTTCCATGTTTGCTTCAAATTTATGTTAAGTGGAATCTGTTGCTGAAATGGGGGAAGTGTCATGTCCTCTTCTTGCTCTGTTGTGCTGGCACTTGTGCTCATAATGGTGACAGGGTGAATCATGCCAGGAAATTTATCTGGATGAAAAGGAATCTATTTTTATTTTCCTAGCTAACTTTCAGATGGATCATTTCCCTGACCTGACTCACTGTGTAGCTGCACAAACAGTAGTGCTGGCACACATAGGAATGGGCGAGCGGCCACGTGGAGGGGCAGGGCATCTCCCTCCTGGTGGCAGCTCCCTCTTTGGAAGGGTAAAGTGGCTACAGAACTGCACCTAGAACTTAGATTGTCACTACCACCAGGCTCTGGCACAACTCGTTTGTATTTCAAGATGGTTTTCTTTGAAGTTCATGTTTAGGAAAGGGCCACTGATTTAGTCTCTGTGCTAGTCCTAAGTGTGATGGAATTAAAAAATGCCACCAGGAGGTTAGCTAGTTCCTATTCCTGTGTGTTTTTGGTTTTTAAACAAACAGAATTTTTTCGCAGAACAGTGACCTGGCTAATACCTGAAGTGGTCCCTTAATCCAAATGATAGAGTAGCTTTGTAATCCTCTTGGGTTTAGAGTTTGAAAGCTGTTTAAAAAGAGTATTTTAATGAAAAAAACCCCAAACCTAAGCTTATGATAGATACTTTTCTGAGGCTAGGGAGTTGTTGGCTTCTACGTATTACTCAAGACTAAAGTGGTTCTCAGAGTTCAGAATACACATACTTTCTTGGTGCACAATCAGTGAAACTTCAGCCTTGTGAGTTTTCTCATGGAGTTTCTGTAGAGTTGCTGGTGCACTTGGTAGAATTCCTGTAAAGTAGATTTTGTCTGAAATTCATTCTTTGTAAATCTACTGCTGGGTTTGCTCGTTTATATACAAAAATTCAGAGAAGGATCAAGCTTTTTCAGATTTCAACTTGCAAAGTGGATATTTTAAATGATTTTTTTCTTGTAAACATTTGTGTTTGGGATCCCTTTGGGCAACTTTCAATCACAGTCAGGATCTTACAAGTTTTACACCATGTATGCAGGATTTTGTGTGGAACTACTGTTGGCACAAAGAGGTTTATGCAGGGATGATGAACTTTTTGCTCACTTGATCCAATCATCCTTTCTCCAAAGGGGACAAGAAATTGCTGTTATACACAGCTCTGGACAACCATGCTGGTACTAGATGATATTAGATGAAATGGATAAATTTCATGGCCAATGAAACAAACAAAAAGAGCCAAAAGCCCCAAACCAAACCAACCCGGCCCTGCTGTTTTTAAGGATCTTTTGAAACACTTTGTGTTCCCAACACCCTCTCCAGGGTAGAGAAGAAGATAGCTGCAGATATTCTTTAGTATACAAATGATGACTTAAAGAAACAGTTATGGTCATAGAGCACTTTTTGTGGTATATAATAGCTGTGTAATACACATGTATGTGTCAGTCTCAGTGAGATATATTTTTTTGTGCCAACCTCCCAAGTATGAGTATAGTCATTAACAGATAAGGACACAAATGTTGAGTGTATTGGTAATGAGGGTTTAAATAATCTGCCCTAAATAGGTAATATTATTATTATTTGCTTCTAATAATAGAATTTTCTAGAATGTGACCTTGTTTGAGTGGGTCAAGTTTCTAACATTAGTAGGTATTTTGTGTGCTTTTGAAGAACATACTTCAATAATTTAATTTATTCTTACATAACAATATAAAACCTGAATTTGTGTTGTTTCTTTTAATAAATTTTGCTGTAGAAAAGGTAAAAGGTTGGTACTCTAGAGCTGGGTAGAATAAATGGGGAAAAAAAAGTTTTTTATTGAGAGGCAGCGTGAGTGCCAAAGCATCACTGGCTAGTCATCCATAGTATATCTGACTTTTCCTTACAGAAGTAAAGTATCTCTATAATAAAGTGAGTTTTGCTGGATAGAAAATCACAGGTCATCACATTCAGTGAAATAATTGTCACTGGTAAGTTACCTCATAATAGGCATTTGTATTTTTGTAGTAAACAGAATCCTGCATTATAACTTTAGCATATTAATAGCCTTTCCTTTCTTGCAATGCACTATATTTCCCAAAAGCCATCTGTGGTTCGTAGACTGTTTATGTCAATGTATTTGTAGCATAGAGGAAAACTGATTAGATACATGGTTTATGAAAAGGGTGGCTTACCATGATCTCTCTTTTACCAATTGACATATTTAAAAATGCTCCAAATAACTTCTCATCTCTGGAGTTCCTTGAAAATCTGTTTGTATTTCTTCACTTAGTGTGTATTTTTTAATACACAAAACAAGAAATTAAACCATTTATTAACACTTTAATATTTTTTCAGAATAGATAAGGTTAACAATTACTCTCTACTGAGAAATTTGAGGCATTGTGATTTAACCAATGTTACATAGTATTGAATGCTATTTAGAGCACACCATATAGGAAGAGAATGGTGTTTAAAAATGCACCATCTGAAATTCAAAAGGTTTTAATACACATAAAGCCTTACAGTGGCTTAAGGTCAGAAAGACAGAACTCCACAAAGCATGTGAAGTTGGCAGTTTCCTTAAGTCCTCATTATGTCACTTTTTACTGCATTGCTGTTTCTTTTTAACTGTGAGCTGCTGTGGAGCCTTGGATATGGAGCAGGTACCAAGAGCAGTAAAGATCAGGAGAACTTTCTCAGAGCCTGTTGTAAGAAAATTTCCTCCAGGAAATAGCCTTTTATGCTCACGCCATTCAGAAGAGCATTTTTCTTTCTGAAAAAAACCTACACATTGATGGTTTCAACTTCTACCATAGTTAGAGATTCTGTTCCTAGTTTGAAAGGATAAAAATGGAAGAATTGGAATGCTTTACAGGTATTTTCCTTTCGTTTCATACTTTAACTCTTACTGAATATTCCTGGTGTAAAAGTCTGTCATTAGTTTTGCTATGTGTCTCCCTTGGATACAGTTGTTCCCTGGTCTTGTTTGAAAGAGTCACTGGTAAATGCTACTATTTTTTCATGGTTCTAAGCAGCTGATGAGCCTGTTGAGAGTAGATAGCATTTGATAAAATAGGAAGGATACAGAGGAGGGAGACATTTAAAAGACGGGTTAGAGATAGGCTGGGAAAGTGAGCAACTTTGGTATGGAAGTGAAGTAACTGTGTCACTAGACACAGCATCAAAGAATAAAAAAATAGAGAAAGTTTAATGTGAAGATAGGACTTCAGAAAAAAAATACTGAAAGCTCACATTGGAGAGACTGGTAATTTTTAATTACTTTAGAATGAAAAGTCTCTGTAACAAAGAAGAATTCCATGGTAATTGCAGTAGCTTCTGTAATGCTGCAACACATCCTTGCCTTACACTGATTAGAAAATGAAGTTAAACGAAAACTATTATTTTTTGTTTAGATTTTTTATTTGCTTTGTTTACAATGCTATTATGTAATTATAAGAGGGGGGAAAAAAATAAAATTAATCCCTGGAAACTCCGGGCTCAAAATCTACACTGGAAAGGAAGGGAATATAAGAAAAGAAAAAATTATGTATCTTGGTAGTAAGGTGCCTGTCATCTGGGGATTTCAGTAAGGTGCTAGTATTACAAATTGGCAAGGCAACAGTTTCATTTATGAACTAAATAAGATATGGTCATAAAAATCCATGTTTTAAAGACTGGGGTGTGAAACTTCAACTCAGATATTGCTTTCCATCTCAACATATGGATGTGAAAGCTGGAAATCCAACAAAGGTACAGACATCTAAATGCCTTTGAAAGCAAATGCCTTAGAAAAATACTATGTATTAAATGGAATGAATTTATAACAGATGCCAAGATTCATTAGACAGCTCAAAAACCCCTTGGCTCTAAAGTTATCCAGAAAAGAAGATGGAATTATCATCTGGAACATATGTTAAGAATGAAGCCAGAGCATCTGTCATTGAAAGCATGCCACTGGGCAGCTGGAGGAACACAAAAAAGCACCAACTGAAAGAGTCTCTCCATTGAGCAACACCTAAGGTAAAAAAGTTGTGGGACATTGCACTGGATGGATAAGGAATGGCTCAGAGTAGAGAAAAACTGCACAGGGCTTTCTGGCTTTTCATGAGTTTGTTTTCAGTATGTGTAAACTGAAGGTTTTTGAATTGTTTTCTGCTAATATTGCAGATAGTGATTAAAAATTGAAGGTCAGAATTAAAAAGTAGAGATTAATTACAGTACTTAATTGTAGTGTATTTTAATGTATTTTAGAATTTGTATATGATTTCTTTAGCCATGAAAAGAGAAAGAAGATTGTATAATTAAATAAATCTTCACATGCATTTCCACTGTTTAGCTTAATATATAATAGAGCATTTAGGATTAGTTGGATAAAAATCCATACTTAATTTATCCAAGTAACCTACAGTTAATGACAGTACTATGGATTTCCTTTTATCTGAGAACACTGGCTCTTATATTTTTCTACTTTTTTCATTTTGCAAGATAAGAGGAATTTCTGAACCAGCATCTCTTTGCAATATACAGTCTTTTTTAACTTGCCCTAGTATGAGCCTAACACTTTAAAGGTTTATGTTGGAAACAGCAGAATTTAAATTTTATGAAAGACTTACAGTTGAAATGTACCTTTCAAATCTGTTCTCTCAATCTGTCTCTTGATCTTGTGTTATACAAAACACTTTATTAAAATATAACAATCTGAACAAAGTTTGTCCAAAGTAAGCATTCAGTAATGTCTTAGACCTGGTTAATAGAATTAGTTTGTGTTCTTTTTTTTTCCCCTTATGATATTCCAGGGGAAAAAATATCTTCATTGAGGAACATGCAGGGACTCCCAAGCAAGTGTGTGTGTTATGGCTTTTTTTTTTTTTTTTCATCTCACTGATTCCCAATGTAACACGGTGAAATCAATGTGTCCTGTGAGAAGTCTGAACAACTCATTCTCCTTCTAGATGCATCTTATGATTCTAAGTAGTGAACTAAGACTGTTAGTTCCATTTAACAGGATAACAAATTTAGGCAAGATAAATAACTCTTCGAACATTTTAAAGGTTTATTGATAGCTGCAGCTTTTCTGTTTCTTCCCCTTGCAGTATGACAAGTGTTAGAGTGATTATTTCTTAATGCCTCATAAAGGAGAGAAAAGCTTGCAAATGCTATTCAGCTGCACATACAGGCTCAATGTTCAGGAAACACAATTTGGTTTTACTTTTCTTTTAAAATATTTCCAGGTAGTATTTTTATCCCCTTTACACGTTTGGTGTTGATGGAGCTCAGTTCAGATACCTTCCTCCCATGCATTGGAGGTAAGGCATTTAGCTGCTGTCTGTCCTGCAGAGCCTTCATGGTCACAATTTTCTACTTCAACAAATTCTGCATCTGATTTATTGTGTGATTAGATCCAGTTAGGATTGTGGGTAAAACTTTAATAAATTTTGTCAGAGGTTGTCCACCAAATTTGGAGTGGATTTTGGTTATGTTATATGGAAAAATAAATCCAGCACACTGTTGAATATGTCTTCTTTTGTTTCCATGGCCATTTGCTCTTTTGTATGCTTGGCAACTGCAATTTCTATGTATTCAGTTTGTAATAAAGTACTTTCAGTAGTATTGAAGGCAGGCTTAAAAATAATGCCTCTGGAAATACAAGACGTGAAAAGACATTGTGTCGTATACTATTTCAAGATATGTGTTGCCTAATGGTTTGAAATACAGCTGTCCTGTCCTCACTGCTTAAGATTTTTGTTGTACAGTACGTAACAATAAAAAATCTTCAAGAGCTAAAAATACAGGATTACTACATTCTTTGACCTGTGATCTGTTAGTTGGCAGGAGTAGCCTTGTATTGTTTGTTCAAGGTTTGTTTGAAGAGAACAATTATAGGATGATCATTAAAAATATTGACATATTATTTTTCAGGAACAGAGGATTAAAAACACATCTTGAAGAATGGGGGTTTTTAAGCACTAAGTTGGATTGCATTAAACAAAGTAGGGAAAAAAAGACATTGTTTAAATCTTAATTTGAATTCCAGTTATTGAGGAAGTGGCTGTTTATTGAAATTGTGTATATTTCTGTGCATTTTCTTTGCAGTGTTTTGTTACAGTGTGCTACAAACCCTTAATTTAACAGAATCTTGATCACTAAGAAAGAGAGGCAACCCTTCATTTAGAGAATCTCCACTAGGATGAAAGGACATCCTTGGTGAATTTGTCAAAGACTGAAGACTTCATCCCCCCATTTTGATGCAGAGTCAAAATCAAAGTAGACATACAGGGTAATAATTATGACTGAGAGGGTTTGCCAGGTTAATGGTCTTGAATGAGAGATTCTCTGGTTTGCATGGATGAGAGTATGTGGATTCCCACAACTCTGCTGAGTTTATGGCAGATTCCTTACTAAATCAGTTCTGTAATAAAATTGGAAGGTTTCAGCCTTTGTCTTTCTGCTCTGTAGGGTCACCATGCCTGAATTATTTTGTCCTTATCCCTGACTCAACTTTATTCCTTTCATTGCTGCTTTGAGATGTTGTTTTGGGAATTGCCCATGAAGGAGGACTGGCATTTCCTTCCACTTTCCTTTTGGATGTACTGCTGAATATAGTCACTCCTTCCTCCAAGAAACTTTTAAAATAAAATAAAAATTCCTCTCCAAACACACTCTTCTTAAAACCTAGGTGATCTTTAGTTTTATAACGTTTATAGTGTTTGATCTGTGACTTTTATCAGTGTTGTATTGCTGATGATGAGAGTCCTTCCTCTGTGTAAAAACTGTTTATTGAACAAATGGAGAGTTGCAGTGCAAATAAAGTCTTAGCAAGAAAATGGAGGAGTGTATCACTTGCTCATTAACCTCACTAAGCTGGGACAACTAGTACTGTTGTCTGTATATTGCAAACTACCTACTAAAATAACTAGATAAGTTCAAAAATATTGGCCTATGTTTTCATTAAGGCTGCCAACTGAGATTGGGTATTGATGCATTTTTATTGGCCTTAAACATGTAATGTTGGAAGAGATTCTCAGTTTTAAAATTCTGTCCCCCATTTTTATGCTGAGTTAAAACCAAAATAAGTCCATGCACAGTGTTTGTCTTGAATGTTCTTGAAAGCTCCAGTGACTTTTTGACACAAAGTTGTTCTGCAACTTAACAAACTTTAGTTGGACCAACTTTCTAACAATATGTAGTCTAAATTTCCCTGCTGATCAGTTTTTGTACTGCCATCTGTAGATGTGTAGCACAATTAATCACTGTCCTCCTTATGAGACTCGCATATTTTAAGATTATTATATTCCACCTTCCTTTTATTCTCTGACATATTCTCTGTTTTAGGCTAAGCCTAGCCAGTTATTTTAAGTGGATTTCAAACTTAGTATTTTCTTAAAAACAAAATAAAAACTATATTGTCTTGTTCTCTCAGGATATTTCTGAGTTTAACTCCCCCCCCTTGCACCCCTTTTTAATTTGTTAGTGCTCAAAATTTGTAAAAGCTGATATTTCAGGGCTCTTATCTTTGCCTGACAGAAGGAAAAATTTCTTATTTTAATTCGTTTTTCATTGATTTACATACAAAATCTTTGTTAATATGTAGCATAATGATATTTATCTTCTATGTTATTTGCCTCTTTTGGTAAGATTGCATTGCTTGTTCTTCACAGATTTTTTTTTCTAAGAATCAAATTTCTAAATCTGGAATACTTTTGTAAATAACTCTTGCTGTTTGGGCATCTCCTGTAACTGATTTGTAATGGGATTATTTTTTATTATTTATTAATAAAATATGTATTATTAAAAATTAATATTATCTTTATTATTCTCTATTATTTGCTAAAAACATCCTTACTCCAAAGGTGTTTTATTGAGATGTACTAATTTGTTCTGGGGTGTGTGTTTTGGTTTTTTTTTTTACTGTACCCAAATAAATGATCTCTTCAGTGTGCCTGTGACATTCAGCTCACTGATCAGTAAAAAGATTTCAAAGAAATAAGAAGTGGAGAATTATTCTTCCTTCCGTGATTTAAAATGTTTGAAGAAAAAAACCCAAACATCTGAGGCTGATTAGTTAGGTTGGTTTTTAATGAGTGATAAGTGATCCAGAATATTTTGTTTATTCTGGGAAGCTGGATGAATAATACTCAAATCCTTNGGCTAAGCCTAGCCAGTTATTTTAAGTGGATTTCAAACTTAGTATTTTCTTAAAAACAAAATAAAAACTATATTGTCTTGTTCTCTCAGGATATTTCTGAGTTTAACTCCCCCCCCTTGCACCCCTTTTTAATTTGTTAGTGCTCAAAATTTGTAAAAGCTGATATTTCAGGGCTCTTATCTTTGCCTGACAGAAGGAAAAATTTCTTATTTTAATTCGTTTTTCATTGATTTACATACAAAATCTTTGTTAATATGTAGCATAATGATATTTATCTTCTATGTTATTTGCCTCTTTTGGTAAGATTGCATTGCTTGTTCTTCACAGTTTTTTTTTCTAAGAATCAAATTTCTAAATCTGGAATACTTTTGTAAATAACTCTTGCTGTTTGGGCATCTCCTGTAACTGATTTGTAATGGGATTATTTTTTATTATTTATTAATAAAATATGTATTATTAAAAATTAATATTATCTTTATTATTCTCTATTATTTGCTAAAAACATCCTTACTCCAAAGGTGTTTTATTGAGATGTACTAATTTGTTCTGGGGTGTGTGTGTTTTTTTTTTTTTTTTTACTATACCCAAATAAATGATCTCTTCAGTGTGCCTGTGACATTCAGCTCACTGATCAGTAAAAAGATTTAAAAGAAATAAGAAGTAGAGAATTATTCTTCCTTCCATGATTTAAAATGTTTGAAGAAAAAAACCCAAACATCTGAGGCTGATTAGTTAGGTTGGTTTTTAATGAGTGATAAGTGATCCAGAATATTTTGTTTATTCTGGGAAGCTGGATGAATAATACTCAAATCCTTTTTAAATCTGTTGATTTCCATTAACCGTGGCAGTGTTATTATAATCTTTTTATTAACACTTTAAATTTGCCCCTGACTTTTTTTGTGCTAAGAATTTTTTTGCTTGTTTGCTTTAATGTATTATAAGGAGAGTTGGAAATATTATTTGACTGTCTTTTTTAATGTGTTTCTATTTGGAATGTTTTAGTAATTGTTAGTCTTTTCTGAAGAGATGGATAACCTTTTAAAATCAAAATAATGTATTTTTGAATGCTTTATTCTCTGAGAAAATAAAATAATTTTCCATTTGCTTATATAAAGCCTACTGGTTTCACCTAAGGAAAATAAATATAGTGATGTTCTAAATTATCACAGTTACCCTGAGCAATGATCTACAAAATCTTTGAGCAGTGATCACAGCAGAAGTCTTGCTTTGACAAAAGAGATTAGATGGTCTTTACTTGTGACTCTTGCTATTGTGTGAGGATTACAAAATCTCTTGGCAAGTGAGTCTATGCTTAGGTGGGATAGTATTTCAGTGCATTTGCTTCTGTTGGAGAAGGTTCCTTTCATGTTTGTGCTAGTGCTAATTTTAAAGAGAAAATGGCATCTTCTGTTTTTTTTTTTTTAATCTGGAGATATGTATTTGTGTGGTTTTGTTTTGGGGGTTTTCTTCCTTTTTTTCTCCCTCTGCCCACCACTTTCCCTCCCCTGTTTCCACATTTGTTTGCAAAGAAGGGGCTCTATGCCTGGGAGTGGATTTGATGATCTAGGAGAGCTGTTCTGATACTCTGGTCTCCTTGGCTGTTCCTTTTGTATCAGCAGGTTGTAAATGTGTTTATATAGGAAATAAACTTTTGAAGTGCTTCCCTCCTTCTCTTTCCCTTGCCTCTAACAAAAGGGAGTATGGAGCACTTGGTATATTCATATTTCTAAATGGTAGTGTGATAAAAGTTTCCTGCACGTTTCCTGAACGTTCAGCAGATACACCTCCTTTTTTTGGGAAACTTGTAGGCTCTTCTCACTGATGTCTCTGCCAGATACCTCATATTTTAGAGCTCAAGCAAGGTAATTCCTGGGAGAGCAGCCGCACATGACTGTTTGCTGTAGCACAGTAGTTCACCTTGCTCCATTTAGCAGTCAGTGACAGACTGACCGTAGCACCTGAGGCCACTAAAGAGGAGATGATCTTCTTACAATCCAAAACAAATCCCTTGCTGAAGGAGGATTCATCCAGGTTCTGTCCTATTGAAAGGTGGGGGCTTCCTGCAACGGGTGGGCATTTCTGCAACAAGACACCTACATTAGTAGGAATTTGCACAGCAGTTGAAACCTAAGTGTGGACATGCGGAGACTTTGCATTTTAAAGAAACAGTTATTTCTAGATAAAGCAGTAATTTTTGATGCTGACAAAGTTTTAGCCTTTGGGTATCTGCAGAAATGTTTGGGATCCCAGCCCCCAGGCAAGGCCAGTCAGGTTTAACTTGCTGATCACAGGTGCCCTAACAAATGGGTGCCTAGGAAAATATAGCCAACAGTAAACACTGTTTCTGATAGACGTTTGTTCTGATTTCCTTTCTTGCTCCTCCCACTCCCAGCCCCCAGCTTTGCCTGATATCCATCATCTAGGACTTCAGACAGAATACGTTGGTAAGCACATAGTTTTGAGGGCTTGAATCATTTTGAAGGTGGCATAGGCCATGTAGTTTTAAAATGAATATACAAAGTTTCATATGCTTTTCCTAGGAAGTTACTTAGTATTTCCATGTAGAATTATACTTAAATTCAGTGCACTCAGTCCATTGCTGATAGCGTTTTTGTTGTAGCATGGGATTTCACACTCCTTTTGTAGTTTTAGACTCACATTCCCTACTTATTAAGCAAATTGGGTGTTTTAATGTGGTGCTACAAGTGCTCATTAAAGCTATTTTTCCAACAGCTGATCATTATTTCTCCGTTTTTTGATTTTTAAATTTCTTTTTTTTTAAATTTGAGAAAGCTAGCCAGCAGAGATTTTTATTTTGTTTGTTCTGTGTAAAGTAGTAATTTCCTTTTCTGTTCTTTGTTCTTACAGCCCTTAAATGCTTAGAAATTTTCTTTTCAGTTGCTGCATGTAGCCTAAAAATGGTGTTTTTTTCTGTTTTATTCTTACCTATGGATGTAGTTGGATGCTTTGTTTATAGTGTCAGACACAATAAGGACTCCGTAATCAGCTAAGTCATGCTTTTCCAAACAAGTCAAATGTTTTTGGAGTGTGAATCAGCTTTGAGACCTACTTGTCAATTTTGAAGTCACTCCTCTGAGAAGCTTGAAACACGGGGATAGAAGAAACAGGGCTGCAGACTTTGATAATGTATTTCTAAATGTTCATAAACTTATTTCAAAATCAGGTTGTTTTTATTGGCAGTAACTGTCCAGTGGCCACTTGGCATTGTTTTCAGCAATCTAGATAATGCTTCTCTTTAGTGTGTGGTTTGACTGAGTTTGCATGAATTACTTTTCTGGATGAAAAAATCTTACTTGAATAGTCTTTTCTTGCAGTTTAACATTGTAGATTTTTTCTGCAGAACATAAGTACACGGATATATAAAATGTCATTGAAGAAGTATAAAATGGTGATACTGGAGCAAGTTTGAATCTGAATTCTCTTTAATTTTGCAGGAGCAATTTTTGCCTTTTCTGCTTTTAGAACTCCTTTTGATAGATGTGATTTCTTCAGAAAACATACCTATGGGAAGAGATGCATATTTTCATTCCCTTCCATAAAATTGTATTTTCAAATATTCACTTGTTTTATCATATATGAAAGGTTCTTTGTGGTTTGGCAAGAATGTTTGGACTATGACTATGATTCTTGTACAGAGAAATATTTTCAGTTATGCTGTAGTACCTTAATTTTTTGCTTCATTGCCGTTAGATTTGGAAGACTTACTTGAAACCCGATGGAAGTACGGTGATAGACACAAATAGGAGGTAAAATGCTTACAATTTCACTTGTCAATGTCTGGTGTGGGGAGGACCTGGATAAAGACCTGTGAGTTAAATCATTTCAGTTCACATCAGAGCACAAATTTGGACTAGTACTGCATTAAGGGAGTGTAAGGGATTCTGATAACTATTAAATATTTAATATATCTGTAATGATAAAGATTTGCTAGTGAATACATGTAAGAAGTTCATTATTGAGCTTCAAATACTGAAATGACGTTTCTAAGACCAAACAGGGAATATGTTTAATACCTGAGAGCTCTTGCAGAAATTTGTAGTATTGTTATATGTGAAACTGTAAGCATATCTTAAGATTTTTACATGTACAGTGAAACATTGCATAGATAAAGTTGAATCAAATTCTGTAATGTTACTGTACAATGTAATTGAATGCTTATGTTCTGTTGGAGGTTTTGCTTGTGCAGGTCTTTGTCTGTACTGAGCCCTGTTGAGATGAATTTGAATCACTACCAGTGCCTTTCTCTGGCCTGTTACAGCCTTACTTTTTACAGTGGTAATTCTCCTTAAAATTATAGATTCCAAGCTAATATGGCACTGCATTTTAAATACACATACTTTTAGATTTTTAGGGTGAGAAGTAAAACCAGAAGACTGAACAAAGGCCTGAACCTCACAAATGAGCACAGGCTCTGCCTTCTGGTTGGTACTGGCTTCCCTGGGGCTTCTTATGGATGCCTCCTGTCTGTGGCTGGTGCATCTCATGGACAGAAGAGCCATGCAGATCCCTTCAACTCAGCAGTTTTGCTTGACTTCATCCTAGGTGACCTGTGCTGATGGCTAATCAGAGAACTTTAAAGTGAGATAAGTGTGATGAATCAGGCATATCTATTGTTTTTACCAGTCTTCTGCTGTTATTCTACCTGAATTAGTAAAATCTTTGTTACTAATGCATTTTGTATTTTCTCTCTCTTTTTCTCTCCTCTCTCTAGTCACCAGGGTGTTGAAACATCAATACCAGAATTTTACATCCCTAAGGTTAGGGCTCCCTGTTTTTCTGAAGCTACTGCTCCCTGTTGAATGTATTAACTTTTTGTGGAGCCTGTGATGTTTACACCTCAGAATGTCTGTAACTATGCAGGTGCCTGAGTAAAGAATTAGGGTCTGTCCTCTGTTAAAAATGGAGAAGTATTTTTTAAGCCAGCTTTTCACATAATTGCGAACTCATAGAATAGAGAGACAAAACCACAAAAGATTCTTAAACATGTGAAGAGGACAATTTATTGTTTACTTATATCTGCAAAGGAATCTCACAGTATACTGGTGGTGTGTTTTCCAGAAATACTGTTACTCTAATTCAACCCACCTTGAGAGCTGGTGATAAAAATCTTGATATGAAACACACTTTCACAGCAGAAGAGTGCAGGTGCAAAATGGGAAAGCAAGCATTTTTTCAAGTGGCATCAATTGTTTTCTCTGCAATATGTAGGAACACCAGAATATTTTTAGATGAAAAAGATTAAAAAATTATCCATTGCGTTTGTGATAGCTTATATGTTTGGGTTAGTTATTTATCGTTTGCAATATCCATAAAGCTATCTTAAGCATCCTAATTAGGTTTCAGCTTTTCAGAGGGAGGCTGGAAGGCTCTTGTGCAGTTGTGCCGCGGTGGCGGGGTGTGTGCAGCACAGCTGCTTTCTGATGTCAGTCGCTATTTCAATGACATGAAAGTGGGAAAGGAAGAGCATGAAAAAGAGTTTTTAAGAAAAAAAAAGTGTCATCAGTAAGCAAATTATTTTTGCCTGTGTTGTTTTGATTAGGATATGAACTAACAAGTAAAGTCTGATTGCTACAAAAGAAATTACATCTGGAGAGTTTAACTGGGGCAGTTTCAGAAACTTCCTGGTGAAATATGTTGTTTTGCCCCCATGCTGGAGAGAAGTCTGGGCTGTGTTTAGCAAAACTCCTGGTAATATCCATATTCACCTGGCCTTCAAACAGAGCGCAATCCTTTCTTTTCAGTGCTCTCTGTTCATTAGGAGTTCTGTTTGTGCTGTGTTTAGGGAACTGGAAAAATGATGGCTTTCCTGTGGAAAAGGGGAATACCTGCAGGAACGAATCTGTGTTAAGGTGCTCAGTACTTGATGACCAGGATGAATATTTTTTGGGTTTGTTTGCTCCCTCCATAGTCATCCTTTTGCTATGCTGATAATGGCATGGTATCTTTGGGATTTTCTAGGATTTTGTAGATACGTGTTAAAAGAAAACCAGACAATTTCTAGTGATCTTGCTCTCAAGGATATTGGTTTCCAGTGTGAGGTGAAAAATGTTTCTTGAAAATGTTTCTTATGATGGACTGGCATTTTCCTTTTAGTTATATCCATATTGGCAAGTGGGTCTTCTGTGAGGGCAAGAAAGGTGAATGTACAGTTATTTGTAGTGAAAGAACTTTCTTGATTTTGTTTGTTTGTTGTTCTTTTTTCCAAATAAAAGTCCGAATTGTGAAAATTTGGAAGGGTTGTGTATAATAAAAAACATGATTAATTTAAATTACTGATGTGAAAAATGTCTTTGACCACAAAATCTAGACAGTATTTACCAATGGTTGTCATAAGATCACTGATGCAGAAGTGTTGCTTGAAAATACTAATAAAAATTTTGTGCTACCATTTAAAACACGTGGTTTGCATACTTTTAATGTTTGCCATCATCATCTTTGGTTTGTTTTTTCATACCCTTACAGCAGTCTGAATCACAATTGGTTTTCTACTGCTTTTTATTTCATTTCTTTGTTTGACTGACCTCAAAAAAAGAGAACTAGATGATGATTGCAAACATTAAAATTTGCTTTTTAAAAATATGTAGATATTCCTAGCACATGCAAATTCAGTTGAAAAAGAAGTTTGTTAAAAGGAATTTTTTTTTTTAATGTAGCTATTTATTTCTGTGGTGTCTTCAAAGTACTTTTAAGGAAATAGAACATGCCTTTGTAAGGATTTCTGTTGAAGGATGATTTCTATCTGAGTGAGGTGTCATGCTTCTTTAGAACATTCCTAAGGAGATGTGAATCAGTCACCTGCCCATTGAGGACAAGGAAGCAGCTTTCCTGTCTTTATACCTGCACTCAAGTGTTTGTAGCTGGTTATTAGAAAAAATATTGTGAACCCGTTTTTAGATTTCAAGTAGAAAAGCACATAGGTGCATGATTTTCATATCAGACTTATTTTTTTTTAATTGGAAACTTGATTTGTTATGTGAAATGTGTAGATGAACACTTAAAAATTAGTAGTCTGCTTCTGCTGAAGCACTGCCTGCAGATGGTCCAGTTAGTCTGGCTTTTGGTGTTGAGGACAGTTACCCCAAATCACTGTGAGCTCCAAGTGTCTCCAGTTGCTGGGTGGAGCAGGGTAGGGTGGTTGCTGAGCTCCCAGGGCTGCAGTGGATGGGGCTCTGCTCCCTGCAGGCTTGTGCCCCACTGGCAGCTGGGGCTGGTTTACAACTTGTTCCTGGACTTGTGCCTGTGTTTGACCTCTCCTGTGCTGAGCTGTCCATTAATATCTCATCTTCTACCAGGGATTTTTTTCCTGCTCAGCTTGTTGCACATCAGTCCCTTCTTCCCTTTGATATGGGTGTCCTCTTCCACAGATATTATGGGAATTTATCAGAGGTGCCTGTACTTTGTCACACTGAGATGATATCAGCTGCTGGTTTTAAAAGGTGTAGGGCAAAGAAGGAGAGTTGTTATTTGAGCTCCTGATTTCCTTGGTCTCTGTTGTTGGCCAGGCTTTCTGGCAAAAGTGTTTCCTGTAATTCACCTCATTCGCCTCTTGCTCATCCATTGTGCTACCTTATGAAACATGTAATTTTACTGCAGAAGCTGTCTCAAAGAAAAAAATGGAACATATGTTGGCTGAAATGCAGTTTCCCCGAGACACAACAGCAACATTTCTAAATTTAGTATTTTCTAGGCTTCTTCTAGACAAAGATAAAACTTGTGTTTTGGTTTAGTTTCTGTGAAGAAGATGTAGAAAAGCTACTTGGAATTATAATATAGGATTCAGTTAGATATGGGATGGGTGATACTGATGGTTTGCTGTTTTTAGCAAGCTTGTCTAGACAGTATTTTTTTCTTTTAATTTTTAAGTATGATTTTTGAAATTTTATTTATAGTACAGTGTACTCATAAATTGTCACACATGAATGTTTCTTTTTAGGTATTTTCAATACTTATTTTAAAATCAATTTTCTAGTCTCATATTGTCCCTGTATGTTTGATGCTATAGAAATTATGTTTGGATATGATCATGTTTTACTATAATTGGCCCATAATATTTTGTATACCAAACTATAGAGTAGCAGATTTAACTAGAAATACTACATATGACACTTTGTACTTTAGGAATATAAATATATCTAGAGAAAAGTAGCAGATGATAAAATCAAAGCTCAGCATCCTTTTTGCCCTTCTTTTCACCCATCAAATTTTTTTTCTTGATAGAAGTAACAACAATTTTTTTTCTTTACCCGTTCCCCTTTATCCTCAATTAATTTAAATTACTTATGGTATCATTGCACACAAAGTTAGGGTTTTTTAAACGCAATTACTTTTTTTTTTTTTACTTTGTCCTCTGTAATTTAAAAAGGGTGGGTTCCTCTTAAGTTTTGGTTTAACTTTTATAATTGGTTAGTAAAACAATCACAGGAATAACAGCCATCTTCAGAACTGTTTGAAAATGTGTTTTAGTGTTTCCGTATGTGTGCTCAGGCATGTGTGTGCATGCTTAAATTTACACTCTTGTAATAAAGGGTAGTTTGGACAATAGATGAAGTGAGAGGAACCTTCCTCTGAGTTTGGAGGAGAAAATAATTGGGTACTGAATTACTTTTTTGACTGTTAATGGGGACATATTATGTCATGCTACTTCATGAAAAAGTTGGTCAAAACATTGTTTTTCACCCTTTTTAATGAAAGTGTTCCTTGAACCTTTAGTTGTTAATTTTGTGCAAGGTTAATAGCTTTACAGTGTCTTTCCGCAAGAAACTTTAAACACAAGCTTTCAAGAGTGATGTGACCTCTTTATTTTCATACATTTAATGATTTTCTGATGAACTACAAATTTTCTTCAAGGAGCTCTACACTATTGTACCTAATGCTACTTTTTAAGAATTGAGGAAGTATAGATTGTACAGTGAATTTGGTTTTTATTAATTTTTTTGTCTGAAACTTGAGTGTTTTGTGCTAAAAACATTTAGAATGTTTGTATGTCTATGTTAAAATAACTTTATTATTTCTTCCATAGGTAATGATTTATTGGATAATTTTTAGACTTAAAAAGTTGTTAGAATAAATTTTGCAGATTTTCTCTAGTTATCACAGCAACAGAAATCAGATTTGTAAACAGCATCTACCAAGACTGTTACAGTTTTTGTGATATGGGCTTGATCTTGTATGTTACACGTAAACCTGGCAGTTTAGTGTGTACTATTAGTTTTTTTTAATATTTTGAATATATTTTTTATATAACATTGCTTTTTGGTGCTGTATCCTTGCAACTTTCCCCTTATATTTTATAGAATATAAGAAAAACATGGAATGACTCAATTTCATGCTCGTATTAAACTTGAACATAATTCTCACTGGTTTTTTCTGAACTGAGGTGGCAGCTGAAAAGTGAGGTCTTCTGTGTTGATTCAGTATATTCGGATCAGCAGAGATTCCTGGTTTGCTCCCAGTGTTTAGTGTAAATGAATCACACTATGTGATTTTTGTTGGAATTCATTCTCTCCAGGTTACTTCAATTAAGGTAACAGGTATTTTAATGTTGCTGATGTATCCATCCACTGCTGTATAAAGATTGTAGCATTTTTGTAGTTGAAAAAGTAATATTAATTGTAAAAAAAGGATCTTTTTTATTAATAACCACATATGCAAAAAAAGGAACATCTGCCTTCCAAATGTTATTCAATGGTTGTAATTAAAAGGTTAAATAAAAGCTGAGGCAAGCTTTGAATTTTGAAGCATTTGCAACAGCTAGTAATCTGACTTACTGCAGACATTTTTGTCAAAGTTGAAAAAGTTAGAGCTAATTAATTTCTTGGGAGACATATGATGAAATTGTAGGTGTGATAACATATTTGAGTAACATATGGTCGTTATGGGGCACCTTTCTAATGACTGAGCACCAAGTTAAATATAGACTTTCCACTTCTTCTATTAGTGGTTCTTTGTTACTATAATTTAAACTCCTCTTATTTTCTGTTATGCATGAAATAGGATTCTTTATATGTTTGTAAGAAATTTAAAAAATATTACTGACACAGCTGCACCTTGGTGAAATTTACTGAGGTGGACAGTTCATCTCTGTCATAACCTTCTGATTTTGATAGCATTAATTGAGATAATTGACCTGTAGTTTGTAAAATGTGAAAGTTGCCGCAGAATGTTTAGATGCGTATCCTCAAAGTGGGAATGAAAAACATTTTTGGGAGATGGGTAGAAAATGCATGTTGCTCTCCCTATATTAATATATTGAAACTTACATGAATAAGCTATTGTAATTTATTATGTTGTAAAAAGGAGGACAGAGGTATTTTTGGAACACTGTCAATCAGTCTACATAGTCATAATGTTGACTGAATTATGTTTCTTGAGGGGTGGTTCTGCTCTTCCTTAGGAGGCTGTAAAGGAAGGCTGTATGTAATGATTGTATTAGAAAAAAATAAGTGTTTTCTTTTGTAATTAATCAGCTTTACCTAGTTTTAAGTTTCATTTATCTATTATTATAATCTGGAGCAAATTTCAAGCTTTATTATTTCAGCATCAACAAGTGGAGTGAGCAACTCAATATCTAATTTAGTGATAGTGACACATGAATGAGAAAGGAAATAAAAATGTTTCAGGTGAAAATGAGGAACAAAAGGGAAGAAGAAAGGTGGGGTTTTTTTGGGGGGACGGAGAAATTAAAGGATGCATGAGAAAGCTGCTATTTGCGGTGGGAGAAGATAAAGGATGCATGTTGGTGGAGGCTAAGTATGCATGGGAATTGTATTCTGAGTTGAATAAGAATTTTTTTGCAAGTCATGTTTTTGTATATCAGTATCAAATGAAATGCAGTCTGTGGTTTTTCTTTTTTTTCTATAAAAATGACAGTTAATTTGGTTTGAAAGGAACTCTATTGCTCACCTATTCTGTCTTGCTGGAGAGGATGCTGGGTTATCACTGAGTAGCTGCAGCTTCACTTTTGAAGTCTTGTCATACAGCTTTTAACTGTGGTTACCAAATGAAGGTGTTGAAGGGGTTTTAACTATTACTAGAGGCATGGTAGTGATTGTTACTTGAATGTGGCCATCTTTTTCTTACAGGGAAGAGTAAAAACTGTGCTGATACTTAGAAAAAGCGAGAAAATCTCATACTGCTGCGAAGGAGCGAATGGAGAATTATGTCTTGTTGTCTATGGTATTAATGGAGAGGAAAACAGCCTGAGGGAGATAAGACTTCCTCAGTGCCATGGGAATGCCATGTTCATGCAGCCAAGATGTCCAGCAGTATGTACAATGTTGTTTGGACATTCTTTCCTACAGTGATTAAATTCCTCTTTTAGGTAATTTTTGGAAAAAGAAAGCTTTAATAGGTTTCTTGTTGTTGTTTGTTTATGTATAAGATGCTCAGGTAATATTTTCTGGCAGTCTTTTTGGCTAGAGAAGAGAACCAAATCATAATTTCTAACAATGAAATTGTGTTTTGCTCTTTGTTTTCTTTTGGTTGTACCTGGCACTGGTAACACATATTAAGAATTACTCATGAAAACATTTCTAATGGTATAGTAAATCTTAGACAGGGTTGTTTCTCACAGCTTACCTCCCTCCTGAACAGTCCATCTGATCAAACTATTTATTTAAATATTTATTTCTGCATATTACTGAAGCACTGTAGAAGAGCATGATCACAGATGAAATAAGTGGAAGTAGTTTAAAGTCTAGAAGTCTTGCATGGTTTAACACTTGATGATACTGCTTTTTGTTAATTTAGAAATATTTCCGTAATCTTTAACTGATAGTTTTGCCTAAATTAACTTTGAGTAAGTTACTCTTTCACTAACAGAAAGTGATCAAGTACCTCTTGACAATATGAGTAGATCGATATGCGTGAGGAGGCAGACTTAATAGTCATTCAGTTCACACTTAATCTTCAGTTCAGTTATATTCAATCCTGATAAGCTTATATTTTTATTTTAGCTGTTTCCTGCAAGTGACATTTGTACGTTTTTATTTTAGCCTGTTTGCCTCCAAGTAGGTGTGTTTATTTCTGTAGGGCTTGCATCTGAAATCATCAATAGTATGCTTGCTATGCATAAATTGTGGTGCCAGTTGTGAGGAGGTCAGAACTTCAGCTATTCACATATTTCATTATTTATTGTTAAAAATCACTGAAGCCCAGAATAGACTAGTGATCAGGGTGGAGGGTGTATGTTAAAAATCTAATTAAAAAAAAAGGCATCTTGTGGCACATGATGAACTCTCACATCTAAGCATTTTTGGATGCTTTCATAGCCATCTGTAGAGGAAGGATCATTGATTATGTATCAGCCAGATAAAAGAGATCATTCTGATACATTTCTTTCTTCACTGGATACCATTTTACTGCAAAATACTATGCTATATTAATCAAATGATACAATTATTTTTTTTTTACTAGGTAGTAGTAAAAGCATATTGTATAAAGAACACAAATTATATGTTACAATGAAAGGTTGAGTTTCTCTTAGTGGTTTCTGATAGCTGTATAAATCACAGGAGGAAGGAAAATCTTGATGAATTAAATTTAAAATGAGTCACCATCAGACACTCTGCTTTTCATGCAGTTTCTCTTCTGAGTTGAAACATTGTGAAAAACAATATGGACAAACACTTTTCTGCTTAAAACTTTAAATTTTCAGATTAGCATTATTTAGTTATCTTAAGTTATGAAACTAATAATAAACACAAAGGGGTGTACAAATTTATTATGACAAACAGATTTACCCTTTGCATTTGTTTAAGAAGATAAAGGGTATTTTATTAAGAATGTATATCACACCAATTAGGTTCCATAACATGCAGATGAGCGTTAGTTTATCAAAAGACATTAAAGAAAGATCCTTATAGTTTCATATGGGAGACTGACATAATTTAGAATAAATTCCTGTTCTATTGCCAATCACTTTGTTAGAAGTGTTAGATCACAGCATAAACTTCATTTGCCTGATATGAGCCCTGTAGTGGACTTTTTTTAAAGGAATTCAGAAGAGCAGAAAGCAAGAAACTGTGATTTTTATATTAATTTGTTTGTTTTCTCTTTAAAACAGTCTTTCAACCTTGAATATTGAAATAATTCCAAACACTCAAATGCTAAAATATCACATTTGGCATATGACATTTCTCACTGAGGAATGTGTTTACAATTTCCTGTGGTTTGGGGTTTTTCTTGAGGCTGGGGGTGAAATAGGATCTGTTTGCAAGTTTTGTTTTTGTTTCCAAAAAATTACAGGAATTTTTCTACTCCAGCTCTTTGCTACTCTTTGAAAAAATATGCAATTGCAGAAGATAAATAAGGAAAATTGCTCGTTTTCTTTTGAGCTTTACCTAAGCAGTTCAACAGTGTGAAAGATGCACTCATGTATTTTTTTATGATGTATGAGATGGAATAGTTTTTCTTGCTGAACAATTTCTCTTGCTTTACAGTTCTCAGTTATTTGATACTGTGATTGAGGTTTTTTTGTTTGGTTTTTTTTTTAAATGGAGTGTTGTTTGTGGGGTTTTTTGGGGGGGAGGTCTGTAGACAGAAATTCAAGAAAGAATATGGTATGTCAACAATTACTGTCTGAATTAAAAACATAAATCAAAATGCAGGTACATAATCATGTAACACGGAAAAATCACTGTCAAATATATACATGTAGAATTAAGACTAAATTTAATATTCCTAGACAGTAAACTTTCTAATAAGTAACTGTGTGTGTCAAGGTCCTTAGATTCAGTGCATCTCCTGGAGAGTTTGAACAGACAATATGAAAAAAGGTTGAGGCCAACTCCTAAATAAAGAATAAAGGAAATACCTGAATACCTTCCTGCTTAATTACAGGAGCAGAGTTCCCATACTAATGTATATGTACCTGAAATTAAACCTCTGTAGTCAGTCAGCTTTAGTTCTGGCATTTTTTAAACTTTTTGAATACTTTACTTGATATCTAACTGGTCAGCCTTTTAAAAGGAATTTGTTTTGGATGTGACTTCCTATTTAGAAGCCAATGAAAAAGTAACTATCATGTTATGACTGAGTTTTAACATCTCTTAGTTTGGGTTCGAATAGGCATTTTCACTTGCAACATACAGTTGGTGGCTGTAACAAGCCCTTATCTTCCCTTTCCTTCGAGATTCATATGATTTTCTTTTGGTTGCCTTGCTACTGTTCATTTGCACGTGCACTATCTAGATCTGGCCCTCTTCTTTCTGTGTGTCTTCTCAGACCACTGTGAGTCCCAGGTCTTGCTCCATGCTCCCAGCTAATTTCTATGACAATTTTGAATTTCTCTCAACTTCTAAATGTTCTAGCCATCCACTTGCCCACTCTGACCAGCTTGTGCTTTCTACCACTTTCTGCCCCATTGCCTCATTCAGAATTCTGTAGTGCATTTATCCCAAAGTGAAAAGTACCAGAAGTTTTCTAGTCTGACCCAATATGTATATTTTACAAGTATGTTCTTGGTCAGATACTGAAATCCATGTTGTTTGAAGATTACACTACATCCTATGTACCAGAATATTTTTGGTCTTTTTGTAACTGTCCACTTGATACAACAAACGTGGGAGTTGAGCACCTGATGTAATTTGAAAATTGCATTTTGAAATGAATGTACTTGAAGTGTGGCCAGCTCTCACTAAAACAGTGTGTGAGAGCTAAGATTCATGCAGGAAAATGACTTTTCTTCTCTCCATCTGCCCTTGAAATAAACAGTACTCATGGTTACGGCATTTGTGTCCAAAAGTGAAAATACTCGAGTTCTGTTTTTTGAGATACTTGGCCTGTGTTTCCAAGGGTTTATAGTTCTATCTGTAGACGCCACAATTTGAGAAAGAATCTCTACAATGTTTTGATACTGAATAGAAGACTCCTGCCTAGGAATATCATTCAGGAGAAGCAAACACAAGCCATTTAACAACAGCCAAACTAGATGTCATGACAGTGGAAGTCCTGGTATGTGTGCATGAACTCACTCACTGAGGAGGTGACTATTAACTCAGTTTGGTTATCTCTACAGAAGTGACCTGTTCTCCTGCAAGTTAACAAGAAACTAAGAACAGCACTAGTGGTCACTAATGCTTATCCTGTCTCTGACAGTACCTAACCTTTTATGCTAGAGATGAGTAAAAAAAAACCAGGGAAAAATGTGAAGTCCTTCAGCAGTTCTTCACAGTTGATTCTTGTCTTTACTAGCCAGGACAACTGTGTATAATCACCAGCTTTGGTTCACTACCTCTTACCTTCTTTCACCAGTCATTTATAGCTATATTGGACCCAAGGATATGTCATTGCAGGTTTCCAATGACGTTGCTTTTCATCAAAGTGACTGATTCCTTTGCTGCCTTATACGTGTTCTCTAACCTTTTTTAATGTATCTATTTGTATTGTGAGGACATCCCTTTTGTCCTGTGGAAGTTTAGGATTTTTAGGTTAAGGATTTTTTTCAGTGTTTGGAAACCTATGCAGTCTATATCAGTTGGACTATTTTTTTGATCTAAATGCTTACTAACTCTTTAAAAAGAACCCTCAGATTTCTTGGATGTGATTTTTTTTTTTTTTTTTTACAGAAGCTGTTTTGACAGTTTTTCCAAGCTTGTTTTTCTGTCCACTCATTCTGTTCTTGAGAATAGTTTATACTAATTTGCTCAATTCAGATGTCAAGCTTTTTGGTTCTTAGTTTTTCTGGATCTCATTTGGAACTCAAAATAGAATTTCTTAAAGCCATATTAATATTGGAAAAGTGCTGAGGAAATCAGAGTGGCTCAGGAAATCTACCTAGGTAACACTTCTTTAATTATCAACACATGTAAGCACATGCAAAGGCAGACCATCCTTTTAGAAATATCAAAGTTTTGAAAGGATAGTCAAGACAGCAAAGAGTATTTGCTTTGAAGGAGAGTTGTTAGCTTTTACATTGTTTCACTCATTTGTCTTTTAGCAGGAAAAGACATGATAAAAGACTTGGTCTGATTACTTGTATCAACATATACACCTAAAGAAGTTTATAGGCGTACTTTTCTAGCATAGCCACTTGGGTGAAAATCCTGAAAAACATGATCAAACTTGTAAATCTATAGTAATTAAAATCCTTTTAAAGTCAGAGTTGTCTGAAGAGGAGACAGTGAAATGTACACATGTGGCTTGCTTTGAAAGGTCAGAAGTTATCAGAAAGGAGCAGTGGTGATCAATATCAGACATTGATGGAATTTCTTGTCAAGACATGTAAGAAGTTCACACCTGATCTCCAAATCTTGCAATTGTCCAGAATGTTGAAACACATCTTTGACCAACCTTTTTTTTTTTTTTTTTTTTTGTTTCTCAGTACTTTGCCTTTTATTCCGTTATCATATCCAAAGTTTTTAGCAAAAGAAAAGTAATGTGATTCAGTTTTGAACCCAGATTTCAGGGGATTTTTTTGCTCATACATAGGGTGTACGTTGTGTCAAGGATAGTCTCTTTCTTTACAATTACTTCCTATAGGTTCATGAATTGGATTTCTTCACATTGGAAGAAAATGTAGCATGTTGGCTTGTAATGTTGCAGAAATTTATTCTACAAAGTCTTTTTAAGTTTGTAGGCTTGAATGAGTTTGGGGGGTTGTTTTAAAGACAGTTCTTTAATTGTTGAAAGAACAGTAGCTTTGCACTTACATGAAGTGAGTAAAAGGAGATTTAAATATAGCAGCAGGGTGAAATAGAAGAAATATCAGATAAGGATTAAATTATAGAATGAAAATGACTGGAGAATAACTAAGGGAGAAGAAAGGAGTTGGAGAAAATATATTTTATTTCTTATTTCCTAAAATAAATGAATCCAGATGAAGTTGCCTACGTAAGGTTGCTTACTTGTATAACTTATATTCCACATAGCAAACTGCTACTGTGCCATGCTCGATACATAAATATTCATCACAATAGGTATCCTAAAGATGTAATAATCTGTTGGTTTTTTTTTTTTTCCCAGAATGAAATATATTGTAACTGTGAGACTTTGTGAAACCTGCATGGCCTCTTTGTATTTCAGATATCAGCTGATACTGTGCTGGTCGACATCCTTTTGAAATTGTTATGTGTTCCAAGTGCTGCTGGGTAGTGCTGAGCACAATGATTTTGTCTGTTAGCGGATGTTGTGGCCGTGCATTCAGAGGGTTATAAGTGATGTCAGTAAGTAAAATGGTTTCTCTTATGACTACTGTGATGCTGGATGGATCCTGGGAGAGAAGACAAAGAGAGAAATCAAAATGAGAAGTTAATTTTATCAAATTATCTTTCTTAATAGTTTTCACTCAATGTGGCTGTTCCTGATGCCAAACACTAACGAGGGGGCTGGTAAAGATAATGGTAGTACAGTCCTGGTCTGATACAAAAACTGTAAAACTTTGAAAATTCACTTTTCTGAAAACCATGGGGAATTCACCCCAAGACAAGAGCACTGGAGAACTGAAGTGATTACCGCAAATTGTGGAAGAAGCTTTGAATTTCTTCTAGGAGTTTGTGCTATCAGTCAGTGATTTGTCAGCTGACTGTGAGCCTGAAGGTGTGTTGCTGGGGAAGGGATGTCAGGCATGTGCCTTTTAGCAGTACTGAAAGCATGGCTGAAGACTCTGGAGTCACAAATTGGTGCACCTTTTTTTCTTTTGTTTTGTTTTTTTGTTGTTTGTTTGTTTTTAAATAAACTTGCTCCTGCTCTTTATGAGGTTGTGAAATTCATCAGATACAGGGTTATTTTTTCACAGTCGTACAAGGCCTCTTTGATCACTTTGGAAGGTCATAATACATATTTGGGGTAGAGAATGCCTTAGTTTTACGTAATGGAAATTTGTTGTTTTGGCCCTGAGCCACTGTTGACGTTAATGATGATGCAATTTAAATTGCTGTTCTGTGAGGTCTGAGGTTTCTTTTACAACACTGACTTAAGAAGCATGTTTTTAGGACTTCATTAAGGGGGAAGATTTCCACAAGACCTCAACAGCCTGTGAATGTGGAAGAGTGAATGGAATTTTGAGATGTGTTGTATGGAAGCTTCAGAGAGGAGCTCACTGTTGTGATAAATGCATGCTGTGTTTGTCGAAACCTGTGGCAGAAGTACTGGGGTCCTGAGTTAAAAGTTGGGAGAAAGATTTGGGAATATTCTGTGTAAGTTTTGTGTAGGAATATATCTATGCAATGCCCTTTCTGGTGAGGAATTAGGGTGAACAATTTAAGGAATGAGGAAAATTAAGGTATTACAATGAAGGTGATGGATTGAAAAAATACAAGATATACCTCATTAAATTCTTTCTGTAAGAAGCACAGCTCTATAACCTAGTTCTCATTTCAGTATTTGTAATGCGACTTTAAATATACATCTGTGTATTTCTGAATATCATATAGAATTTTTGCTCTATCAATTACATAACTGTTACTCTGTACCGGTTCTCCCTTGCTCACAGTAACATTCAGAATGAATGACTTACTGTAAGTCAAATAAAGTAAAAATGCAACCACCCCCTCAAGATGATATGCCAAAAATATATCACAGAAAGTTCTTTTCTAAATGTAGCTGTACAAGGAAGAGTTTGCAAGTTCAAAAATGTATTAGCAGCCTTTCTCAGTGGGAGATCTAGCCTTAGTTTCAGTGAAGCTGTTCCTTTAAGTCTCTTAATTTGTAGTATTATCTGACAAGTTAATGATCAACTTTGCATTTTTTCATTAAATTTTGAACTTTAATATCTAAAATTAAAATGCCATGTAAAAATCAGCAGCTACAGTGCAAATTTTCTTCATCTCATCTGTTGGAATTCTGTGTATAACTATCCAGTAACGCAGATAAGCCTTCATGAAAAGAATAGGATGCTACCTTGTGCAAAATTCTGGAAAGCAAGGTATCCTTTCCTTTGGGGGTTAATGAAAGATGCTCATGTGTAAGAATTCAGAGGGTTTAAACTGCAGTTTCCCATGAGAAGAACTTAAGCTTAAAATGCCAATTACAATGGAAAGGTGGTAAAACTGGGAATGTAAATGATACAGTTTCTTAGATTAGAAAATTGTCTCAGCTCATGCTAAATATTTACAAAAAAAATTGCCATTCACTGTAGAGGTCATAAGATGAAGTAAGATTTCACTGTTTATATGAAAAGCAGTAGTAAGAAAGCAAATAAGTTAACATTTTGTGTAGCTAGCAGATAATTGTCTCTGCCTCCAAAAGTAGAAACTACGTGAAAGAATAGAAAAGAAGTTCCTTATAACTGCTGATAGTGATGAATTATATATCCATTGCTTTCTTAAAAGATTTGCTGTAAGCATAAAAAGAAGAGCATTTGAAGGTGTTTATAACAAATCCAGGCAAACAGCATTTTGAGTGCTTTTTGGCCTGTCATGCTATTTCTCATGATTTGCAACAAAAAAAATAGAAGCTTCGAGTATAGGATATAGGGCTTGTTTCAATGGGGGCTCAAGGGAAAGCCAGAAAAACAAATAGTATAGAGACAGTACACCAGAGTTAGTCTGCATGTGCCAAACTGGAAATATTTTGTTTCACTAGGAATTTTTTTGTAATTTTGTTAATTGAATTTTGGATATCATAGAATCACAGAATAGTTAGGGTTGGAAGGGACCCCTGAAGATCATCTAGTCCAAGCCCTCTGCCAAGGCAGGGTCACCTAGAGCAGGTGACACAGGAAAGCAGAGGTGGGTTTTGAATGTCTGCAGAGAGCAAGACTCCGCAACCTTCCTGGGCAACCTATTTCAGTGCTCTGCCACCCCCAATATAAAGAAGTTCTTCCTCATGTTGAGGTGAAACTTTTTGTGTTTGATTTTATGGTCATTGCTCCTGGTCCTGTTGTTGGGCACCACTGAAAAGAGTTTGGCACCATCCTCTTGATACCCACCTTTGAGATATTTATATGTATTGATGAGATCCCCTCTGTCTTCTCTTCTCTAGACTAGACAGGCCCAGTTCCTGCAGTCTCTCCTCGTAAGAGAGATGCTCCAGACCCCTAATCATCTTTGTAGCCCTCTGCTGGGCCCTCTCCAGTAGCTGCGTGTATTGAACTGCGGAGACCAGACTTGAACACTACTTCAGATGTTGCCTCACTAGGGCCAGGTAGAAGGGGAAGACCACCTCCCTCAACCTACTGGCCACACTCTTCCTGATCCACTTGGGGATGTTTATTTGATTGATTTTCAAAGTACAAGTAGTTTAGTCTTCATCCCTCCCTGTCCACTAGGAGGTTGAATTTCACTGGTGATGGAGGGAATGGAAGTAAGACTTGCAAGCAAACAGAAGCAAAACATTAATATTTTTTTTCTGCTTTAAGCAAAATGCTATGTCGATTGTACATGAAACACTCTTTGCTCAGTGTGACATTTAAAGGAAAGGACTGTGTTGCTGGCTGTGTTTCTTAGTCTCTTAAGCTCACAAAAGTAGCCCAGACAGTTTGGTGACCTCAGATGGACCTTTAAGTCTCTGACTTGTCAGACAAGAAGGGCAGCACTCTTAATTGGCATTCAGATCACAGGCAGGCACTGGGCTCAGCGCATAGCCAAGTACTGCTTTAGGATTTAGACAAAGCCACTCTGGCAAAACATCCCAGTTGTCAGGGTAGCTGGCTGTTTCCTAAAGAGCTGTTACATAATGGAGAGACTGAGAAAAGCTTTAGGATGCAAATTTTTTTTAAAGTAAAAATTAAAAGAAAAGAAAAAAAAGTGGTGGTAATTTGTGAAAAGAAACATCCCCCCTTCCTCGGATGATCTCATTCATTGTTTCTTCCTTCTGTTTAACTTCTCAGGGTCATAAACGTAGTTTTCTGTTTAAAACTGTAGTGATGTCACTCCAGAGGTATTTTGTGGAAGAGGGGAAGGGAATTATGTGAAAGTATTTGGGAATCAACACTTAGAGATTTATTAGCTTTACTAGAGGTCAACTATTTGCATTTCTTCTTTGTGCTTAGTGTAATGTAAACTGGGAATTCAGCTATAGAGTGACTGTTTACGTTTGAGACATCCCGCGGAACAGAAGTGAACATTGTTTTTATTGCTACAGCTGCCTTCTCGAGTGAAATCGTGATCTAAAGTCTCGCTGGTCCCAGGCCAGATTTCCAACCTGCCCCCTGTGCTGATCCCCTTGCACAGTGCCAGAGTTTGACACTCCCTAGGACTGTTCCTCCCTGCAGCACCAGAGTGACATCAGCCCTGAGCGCTGCTCCCAAAGCCACTCAGAGCCCCTCCCCATGCTGGCAATGGAATAGAAGAGGAGCAACTGCTTTGGGCTGCATCGGGGCTGTGACAGTGAGCACCATAAAGATGCCTTAAAATGAGTTGCTGTACTGTGGTCAGAGGGGTGCAGGAGACTGATCTCCATCACAATGTGCTAGCTCTGCTGTGAGGGTTTTGGCATGAGCAAATTTCGTTTAGTCGGCCTTAGTTGTAAATGCATTAGTGTTTTATTTATAATATGACCCTGCTTAACAAACTTCTTTTGAGAGTGTACTTATTTAACATGTTTGCAAGTACTACTTGCTTACCCCTTTTAATTACCATTCTAACTGTGAGACATTGCTTATTTGTTAAACAACAAACCGGCCCGTCTGCTGAAGAAGGATTTCAGAGAGTATGTATTGTTTCTATAAACATATGATCTTGTTTGCTTTGGAGATTTTTTTTTCCAGGAAATTAAGAGGAACATCAAGTATGAAGGCAGCCAGAGAACATAGATTACAACAGATACTTTTATAGGGAGAATGTACTCTTCTAGAACCTTGATCTGTGTGGAAGTATGCTGTTAGGTGTTTGAAGGGTCCTTCCAGAGACACTTAAATGTCACCAACTTAATTTCTTACCTAGAAAACCAAGACACAAAATTGTATTTTCTAGCTGGTCTGTAAGCAGCACTTTTCACATTGCAGCAAATAATTCAAAGGAATTAAAGACCATGAAAGATCAATTTGGGAAGTCTGAACCATTGATATTATCAATAACAGTATCAGCCATCATGCCCAGAACATGTTGGCGGTAGCCATAACCCAAATCTCCTATGGCTGTGAGGCCTTGCCAAAGTAGCCTGACACTGTTCCTTTTTCTTTAGTTGTATTTCATTTGTTTTGTTGGTGCCCTGCCTTGTGGACAGGGTAGTTTACTGGTCCCGGTTGCCAGGGTGGTATGAACAGTTTAGTGGTCACCCTTGTGTAGGCTTTAGTGCTCTGGAATGTTTCACTTGAACACTGCACTGTCCATGCCAGGTTGTGTCTGGCAGCCTTTCTAGTTGCTCCTGCTAACTTTGTTCGCTGCTGGTCATTTTCAAAACTGGGGTGGTGTCTGTCTGCTCCCATTACCTAGGCTCAACTTGTTCTGTCACCCAGTCTGTTAGCTGCAGCTCCTCTGTTGCTTTGGATCTCCTCTTACAGCAGCCCTGAGTGTTTCATTTTTTGCAATAGAAAATCAAGTACATCACCTGTATGGAACCCTTGCCACAAAAGGGGGACTTTCTGAAAAGAGATTTTCTTTTCAATAAACCAATAATTAAACAAACTCTTACCTCATTAAAACCTTTAGCTAAAGTTTAGTCACCAAAGCCTACAGGCTACGACTGTGGGCTACATTATTTAATTTGGAGAGTTGAGCACTGTTAGATTCCTCATGCTTTCTTCAGCATACTGATAAATATAATAATTTCTCTGGCATTTGAAGTTAGTTCTCTTTAACAGGAAGATTTCAAAATAATATGAGAAATATATTCACTGTCTGCATAGGTGTGGTACTTTGGCTGCTGCTGGTCACCTTTTCATTCCTGATGGGTGGTAGCTAACTCCTAGAATCCTGAAAGGAAGGGCTGACTATCCCCTTTAGATTTTACCTTGCTTGCTTACCTGAGTTTTTGGAAGGAGCAGCTGGTCCATCCTAAAGTTCCTCAGTCTTCCTGAGGAAATTCAGACCTGGGATGTAATGCATGTTAACCACTACATAGTGTTTTGCGGGAAGAATATATACTCTTGAAACTATAGTCTGTGAGACTTGCTCGGAACATTAGCTAAGAACTTTAGTTTCTTTCAAAACTTCAGTCTTTTCATCTGCCCAACTCTGTTTCCAGGAAGATCTCACTTCTCATCAGAACACATGCAAAAATGAGGAATCTGAATGCAGCATTTATGGAAAAGGTTTTTTTAAGACTATTACATGAGAAATGAAACACAGTAAATCAGAGGCAACTGTAATACTATAAGGCTCAGAATGGTCTCAGTTAACATTGTTTCTTTGTTTTCTGGAGCCCCTGGCTTATTTTTTTTTTTAGTTTGACTGATGCACTCAAGACTTGCAATTTCAAAGCATTTACTTAGAATGTTATCATATTGATCTCATATGTGTGCCAAAATTTGTCCTGTATTAAAGTGAATGTAAACATAAGCATGGATTTTTCAGGATGCCGATAATTTGTAAATCTTCAATACTTTTGAAGACTAATGTACATTTCTTTGCAATTGCTGATAGTGATTTCTGTTACATACTCTTCTTTTACTCTGTCTCATAACTTTTACTTGAAACACAGAAACAGTACATACTTGTGTATGTAAATGGGATACCAGACTCTAAACTACTCCTTATGTTCGAATTCAATACACTATTTCTCCTAATTAGTTGCCTTTGAGTCTCACAAAGAGTCTTAAATAAACAAACAGAAAGCGGATGTGTCTGCATGTAACTTTGTGTGGTGATGATATGAATGTGTAGTAAACACCCTTATAGTTGTATTTTCTGTTTAGCATATAGTTGAGTTACTTGACAATAACTGAATCATATTTGTGTATCTGCTTGGAGCCCTTGAAGCATTTCACAGCTGTTTGTTCCCTGCTTCTAACCCCTTCATGTGGTAACAGAAGAAGTTACTGTTCCCATCAGAATTTCTGTAACAAGTTACTCTTAGTGTATTTTACTACAAAATCAGGAGGGCTTCTTTAAACTATTACATATCAGTTCATGTGCTGAGATAGAGAGATGATGATACACTGAGATTAGCTAAACTGATGTCTGTCTCTCTCTAGAAGGGGAAACAAGGCTAACTGCGACCTTTGCATATGAATTTCAGCTGCATCTTCTGGATAGTGGCTGTATTCACCTAAGCGAGCAAGCAGTGTTGGGTCAGGGAGTTAAACTGACATAAAAAAAAAAATAACCTATACCAAAAAGGAATCTAGCTTCTTTGACCTCACTGCAGCTTGGATGAATGATGGTGTTGATGCTACACAGTGTTTGCATTTTGTCAGTGGCTGGGTGCTACAGTATTCTGTACACCCATTTATAGGAAATGTGAAATCTCATTTTGGATTATTATACAGTGAGAGCGAGGAACACAAATCACAAAGATGGCTAATACAAAACAACGTTCTCTAACTTAAAGATGTTAGTTACATGAAAATCTTAAGATAACTCCAAATCTGGTGTTTGTTTATATTTGAATATACAAGCTGTAGATATAGTAATCTATTTTTTTTTTAATAATAATTTACCAGATTTTCCTGTTTGTTAAGAAAGAAGCAGTAGAGAGAAGGAATTGTCCATGTGATTGTGGGGATTGCTTGTACAATGGAAACTGCTGGGTTCACTATGTATGTCTTTGCCATAAGAGCTGACAGAGTGAACAAGAGCAACTATTGGTTTGCTACCCTCTGTTTGGCCTTCACAAAAGATGGTGTCTTTGGAAGAAGTCCAAAAATTAGCTTTGCCAGGAATTTTCTAGACAATGTTCCCTGCATCTTATTGGGAGATTTTGTAATATTACAGCTTTTTACCAATATTTTTGTCATTCTTTTAGTCTCTTAGGGAATTATTTCTATGAATACAGTGTGTATTGCTTGGCTGGCTGAAGAGAACTGAAGAATTTGTATCATTTCCAGCTGAGCAGAAGTTGGTGGGAAGGAAATAGTGTCTGTTAAAGATGTAGAGTTCTCTTAATCACCCCCTGTGGATGTCCAAAAAACCAGAAGTCTTCTGTTATAGATGGAAAAAGTATTAGAGGGACCTCAGGTAGGTATTGTTGGAGGATGTCAACCTATCAATGTAGACTGTCTCCAGTTCTTGGAGAAGTATTGTGTCATAGATTTTCTTATGTTGATCGTAGATTTTCCTGCCTGTTTCATCCAAGGTAAAAGAGCCTCTTTTGTTCTGTTGCCTGCCCTTCTTTTAGTACTGTGTATACATCATCTTTAGTCCTTTGTCCAAGTCATGTTCTTATTCCCTGGGCAGTCCCAGTCTTTGCTTATTAAGCTTTTAATTTGCGGGGAAAAAAAAATTTCTCTCAGCAGGTGCTGAATATGAAATTACTCAGTTCAATGGTTAAAATCTGGCAAATCATAAGGTAGGAGAGTTGGTTTTTAACTATCTATAGGTGGCACTAGCAGGCTTATGAAATTAGCACCTTGGGGTTTGACTTTGGAGAAAAGGCCACTAGACATGTTCATTGTAGATGCTGAACGCATCTTTAAAAATGCATCACTGTGGTGAAGCATTTGGAACTACTGAAAACCAAACTGTATAGATGCCATGAAGGCTGAGATAGACTAGAAAAATGCTTGAACACATCATTTTAATAAGAACAAAAAAGAGGTAGTGGTGCTTTGTAAGTATTTTGTGTTCATTGAACAGAAGGAAACACGTACATTCTACCCAGAAAATTTTTTAAAACACGTACTTGGAGCATATTAGAATGAATAGCTGTCTACAAGCAAAACTTCTCACTACCCATTGTCTGATAGGACTAGAATTAAAGTTTTTGTTATTAAAAATAAATCTTATTAGTTCCTAGGGGCACTTCTGTAAAAAAGGGAAAGCCTGGACATTGAAGGTTAACTATTTTTATGGTGCTATTTTGGCAATTGTCCTTGTTTTCCTATTCATGATCAGTGTTAGATGATTGACCTGAGATTTGTGGGGCTGTTAAGTTACTTAGTACATAACCTTTTAACTGGTGACACTTTAATGATAAGTATGAATTTACCATAGAGATTACCATACTCTCAGTTCAGCAAACTTTCAACAGGAGGCTAGAACCTTAGCTTCACTTCGGTTTAGAAACTGCAACTAGCACAATACTGAACAGGTATAGGAAAAAACCTCACCAAAGTGTAGGAAAACAGCTAATTATAGTAATTGCAGCTGGTTTCAAAGTACTTCTAACAGTTTGTGCATAATGCTTACTTGAAAGCATCAAATGGGCGCTAGTTGTGAAATAGAACACCTGTTTGTTGTTGAGCATGTGTTTATGCAGATGATTTTTGTTGTCAAAGCACCTTGATGTAGAGTAGTCCTGTTTACATTTACATTCTCCCCAAAGGATTAACAGTGTTCTCTCAATAAATTTGCAGTCTATTCTCCTCTCAAAGGCTGCTGTTTGGAGGGTGGTGTGAACGAGGCAACAAGTGCTTGCTAATCACTTGAATATACATAATTAGCGACAGTCTGGTGCACTGGAGTCTTTGTACGGCCATAGCAATACTGATTGGCAGCAGCAGATAACAATAGTCGTGGCAAGGTGCTATTTGTTGAATATTTGAAGGTGTTTTTCTTTTATATTTGCAGTAGGCATTTTGAGTTAATTACACCATTATTCTGGAACACTCTTACTATGTTATTTTAATGTCAGAGTTAAAGATCAGTCGTGTGGCCTGTTGTTCACAAAGGAATAAGACCTTTAGTAAATACTTCGCTGCTTTTGAGACTAAGCTGGATTCTTTTTTTTCCTTTCGTAATTTTATGAGACTAAGCTGGATTCCATTTTTTTCACTGTATAACCCAAAGTCAAATTGGAAAGTATGACTAAAATTTTGGGAGATGAATGTGTGTGATGATACTCTTGTATTCAGCAGTGATCAGTGTTACAACTGGCTCTCTGACAGGTTCAGTACTTTAGAAAACAAACACAAAATCATTGCTGATAAAAATTTATGGGTAACAGAGAGAGCAATTAATAAATAACACTAGGAAAATTATTTGGATTGCTTCTCATGTTTGTTATGTTCAAACAAAATGTGTTTTAATATGGCAGAATGCTTAACATGAGGGAAAAAATTAGAACAAGTGGACTATGAACATCTAAAAAATTAGATGAGTCACTGTGGATTTGGCAAGGTTAAATTGTATGAAACTCCTCAAATTTCCTTTTGTTGACAAGGTAGCAGTCTTTGTGTATAGGTTAGATATTGTATCTTGAATTTGTTCAGGCGTCTGATATTCTGTGAACAATCTTTTCGTAAAGAAAAAAGAGATATGTACATTAGATGAAACAGCTGTGAGGTTTGTTTCTAAGAGCAAAACTGTTACAAGGCTGTGCTGAGTAATTTTTAAAGGCTTGATACCAAAATAGAAGTAAATATGGACTGGAGTTTTGTTAGGCAGTTTCCTGACCTCTGCCTAGGCAATACTTTCATTGATGTGGTGAGTAATAGCAAAGAGAACAGTTACTAGTATTTTGAGGTGTCTCCAAAATGAAAAGGACTGCAGGTGTGCTGGAGGATGGGATTAGAATTCAGAGCGGTATTGCCAACGTGGAGATGTGGTGTGTGAGGAACTGGAAGCTGTTCAAGGGGAGCAAGTTTGATGTGCAGTCTAGAATCATCTCCCTTACAAAGAATTTAATGGGGAAAAGTGGCTAGGCAAGCAGCTCTTCAGAAAAAAGTCCAGTAGGTATCTTGGATCACCAACTGGATGTTAATTATATCTCGCTGCTGTGAAGAAGGCAAACACATGCATAAACAGTGATAGAACCTGTAAGATGCGTCTTTCTGCACCACTGAGCACTTAAGGTCTCTGCTGGACAACTGCATCCGTTTCTGGGTGATGCAGATCAAGATCATAAAAGCCTTTTAAACAGAGAGTAGCAGTGAGAGAGATCAATGATATAGGGACCTATGAGTGAGTATAGGTTGAATGAATTGGAATTACTGAGGCTTAGTAAGAAAAGAGAAGTGATAATACGAAGTGTTTTTCATGTGCACAGCAGAGAGGAGAAGAAATTATGATTTTAAATTGTTGCAATGCAGTTTGGCTTACAAAACAGGAAACCTTTTTTTAAGTAAGCATAACATAATAAATAGCCTACTGAGTCATACCAATGGCCCATCTCCTCTGTCTGCAGCAGTGACAGAGGAGATGCTCTGTAGAGAGAGCTTGCAAGTTTGACACTTTTCTTGCCTTCACTCCCCTTACACTTTTCCAGTGTGCATAACTGTTGCATTAATAATGTTAGGTAGTATATCTAATGATGTGTTTCACCAAGGGCCCTAAATATTGTATTGTGGTATTTGGTGAACAGCAGTTTTGCACTTACCAACTGCCTTCACGATTTTGTACACCTCAAGCTTCTCCTCTCCAAACTAAAGAGCTTCCATCTTCCATTCTGTCTTAGAAAAGGTGACTGCTCCATCCCCTGGATCATTTTGGTTTCCTTTCTCTGTGTTTTCTCACAATTCTGCTACATTCTTCCTGAGCCTTGAAGACAAGACACTACAGGGTAATGAAGATGTGGGCACAGCAGTGTTTTCTGTATCAGCAAAATGACATCCTTTCTCTTGTTCTCAGTATCCTTTCTGACATGCCCAGCATTTTGTCAGGTTTTTTTGGCTGTTGCTGTACATGAACTTTCAATTTCATAGAGTTGTCAGTGATGAATCCAGGACTCAACTAAAGTATAACTTATTCTAAAGTAAACATTGTGAGGCATAGTTTATATTATTTTTTACTAGATACATTACTTTACGTGTGTGTACCCAACATTTATTTGTCACCTTTGCCCACTCAGTTTTGTGAGAACAGGTCCTTCTGTTCTTTTGTGCTATAGACATGGCATTTGACTATCCACTACAGTGTAATATCCTCGGTAAGCTGTATAATGTCACGGATCACACCATCGTCCAGGTCATTGAGGAAGATGTAATATAAAAATGATGCCAGCATGGATCACTGGGGGACCTCCTCACTCTTTCTTATGCTGACATATTTTATCATCTTCCATTTTCCTCCTTATTTAGGCAGGCTTTTCATGCTTAAAACTGATGTTTTTCCTATAATCACCTTCTATCTTTTTCATTAAGACATCCAAGTGGATTTTGGTAGGTGAGGAGGGAGAGGGGGAGAAGAGAGAACTACTTTATTTTCTTTCTCCATTATGGCAGCCATTTTTTGTGGCATCATAGTATTTTCACTAGTCTCCTGCCTGTTTGTAAGGTCTTTTGAGCTAATCCTTTGCCACATTTTAAAACTATTTTTCTTATTTTTACCTGCATTTTTCTGGTAATGATGAATATCTGCATATCAGATTTAATTGGGCAGGGTTCTTCCAGTCCAGTGCTAAACCTACTTATGAAGCTGGAAGAGGGAGAAATCTTCCACTAGAGAAGTAATATTATTTTAAATATATAATTTAATAATAATAATATTTAATAGTAGCTAAAAATAATAATACGGTAGTTTCCATCCTGTTTGTAGGTTCTGAGGGATCTGTGAACTGCTTTACAAGAGTCTACAAAAGGTTGCAGAGAAAAAACAGTTAACTTGTCTAAGGTGTAAGACACAGCCCTTTTCTTGGTATTTATGACTTCCTAGAAAATGTTAGAGTTCCGTGAACTGAAAAAATTTGAAACCCATTGAGCTAATTGAAATGTTTGGGTTCTTAAATGCTTGTAATTCTTGAGAGTTTCTAGTCAAGTTATGCAGCAAATGGTTTCCTTGCAGCCTCTCAAGATACATAGTAAGAATACAGAGAAGTAAATTAGCATAGGGAGATGGGAATCATGAGTTCCATTCCAGTTTCTCTTTTAATATTTAATATTTAAATGAATATTTACATCTCATAGAGAAGAAAAATGATAATGTTTTCAGCATTGGAGAGAATGCCTTTAGAACATGGGATTCTGAGAGCCTTTGTGGTTATTGAGGAGTATGGTATTGCCTTGCCAACCTTAGTAGGGGAACGTAAGGGTTCTTTATTGTGGCAGCCTAAAAGAGTAATGGAGCTCCATGACTGACATTTTAATCCAGATGTCATCAGAACCAAGATGAGGTTCTGAATCTAAGAGAAAAGGTTGAAAAATACTAAGGAGAACATTTTGATACCCTCAAAACAAGACAATACATTTTGGAAGATAAGCATTAGAAAAAAACAAATAGTTTTTTGCAAGTACATGCATAATGGAAGAAAATTCTGTGGCCTGTTCCCGTGAAGAGGTCGTACTGAACCAATGAGATGTTCCTGTTTGTCTTAAAATATGTGATGCCATGAATAAAAATCACAAAATGTCCTATACAAATTTGCACATGAGATACTCAGATTAGCAATGAAATGTAAATTTGGTGAGAATTCATCCAAGACTTGCTCAGAGTGTTGTTCGAAGGAAACAGAAAATCCAGTTGCTCTTTGCTGAAGTCTCCTCTGACATGCTGTTTGAGACACACTGCATCAATATTAAAATATAAAATTACTGTAGTTCATGGTGTGTTGCATAGTCTTTCTTATCTGGGTGTGCTGTCGCCACCAGTTTGGCACTTTCCTACTCAGTATTATGGAAAAAGAGAGCTCTCTTACTGAATGTGGAGTGTCTGCTTATCTCCTTTGCTTGTATTTTTGTTATTGTAATAAGTTAAGGCCATTAGGCCTTTACATTTTTCTAAGGGAAGGTACTGATTCATAGAATTAAGTAATTTCTTAATATTGTTTTGACATGTGAAGTAAATAAAGTTGTTTAAAGTCACTGTAAAGGCACTTTCTCTGGTGTGTTTGCTGGATTAGGAACACAAATGTTTTCCTTGACATGGCACAATTACAAATGCAGGGAGCTAAAGGTATTGTGTAAGTCACTGTTAATTTTTCTTCCTTAAATGAAGGCAGGAGTGTTACTATTTTTGCACTTTCACCTAAGGAGCAAACCTGCCTGAAAAATGAAAGCAGGTAGCATGGCCATTCTTTTACAAACAGAGGGGGGCAACAAGAAGCTGTATGTTGTTTGCTTGGGTACTTGTACAATTAACAGTAGATACACATACAGCCCTCCACTTGTTACTCACCTAACCAGGTCCTTTAGACAGATATCCTCTCTCATGTCATGGAGAGAGGAGGGTTTTGAAAACCGTATCCAGAGGATGTTTTCATTTTTAGACCCAGTCAGATCTAATGGTATGCTGCTAACGAAAGAGGAGGTTCAGATAGAACCGTGCCTGGAACACACCACCTTGTGATGAATTTAGCAAGAATATGACTTGCCAATTAATGGGGTCAATTATCTGATCTTGCAGGAAACTCTCCTATTCCTGCCTTGCTTTACCCCCTGTTTTTTTACATATTTTACCTACTGAGATTCACGAGTGGCCAATCAGACATGGAAGACCTGGGCAGCAGGGCTGGAATGAAGAGGAGGAAGAGTTTCTCCTCAGCTGATCCAGCTGAGGTATAGTGAAAAATTATTCCTAGAGGTCACTGAGGGATTTTGTTGAAACTAGAAGAATCTGAAAACAGACCTATTTCAGAAAAATGAGAATCTTGTGTAGGACTAGAGTTTTTTTATAGCTTACTGATCATTGATCCCTTGATGTCACCTTCTGCCCCCTACAGAAATAAGTACACTAGAGAATTGCCAGATCTCTGGGAAGTGTTCCTCCCTTTAGTTGTGAATTGTCTGAAGAGAAGTTGCTGTCTCTAAACCAATAATCTTATCACTAACTTCCAGTCACTCCCTATCAAACTGTTATCTATTTTTAAAAGATTAAGCTGTCACTGAAAACTCAATAGTCTAAAATAGTAAGACTAAATATGCCTAATATACCCAAACTAAATAGTCTAAGTATAAAATTTAACTGAATTAAACCGTAGATGTCCAGAAGAAAAGCTTTTGTTAAAACTGTTTCAGCTGTGCTACTGATGCTTGGTATTCTTGTGTGCACACTTGGTAAACAAAAACATAGAAGACTCTTAGAGTAGATGAAAAATTTTTGTCACTTCTCCCTGATGAGGAAGTCATATTCCTTGGGGAATGTCAGCATGGAAAAATGCATCAGCATTGTAACGGGCACTCATATGCAGCATGACCCCCGGAAGGCAAAGCAGCGTTGTTACCTCTCGGGATTAACAAACATGTGGCAGCTTTAGTACTGCTGTTTGGTAATCAGGTGATAGACTGGCCATATGTCCTCATACCTCATTCTGGCATGAGATTTTTTTTTTCCTTCCCTCTTTGGAATTTGAAATAAAAGCTAAGCTTTATTCTATTGTCATTTCTTCCAGTTCTTATGGCACAGGCATGACATTTTAAAAGGTGTTTTAGAAGGTTCTATACCTGAGCTTTTCTCACTGAAAGTCTTTGTTGGAGAGACTTCTTCGTTTGGTTATCTTTACTGGGGACATACAAGAAATGGTTGTAGACCATAGATGACTTGCATGAAAAGAAGCTTCAGTGTATAGTTAGGCTTTAAATAGGAATATGAACAGTTAAGAGTTCTTTGGGCACCTATGAAGCAAAAATCCCTTCCCAAGCACAGCTTGGTCCTTTTGACAGTGCCATGTTGCCAAATTGCACTGGGGAAAAAAGAGAGAAAGAAGAGGTGTTTTGTTTTTCACCCCCCCACCCCAGACAATTAAAACTAGCATCAAAGTGACCAAGAGTCCTCATCTCTGTCTCTAGGGTTTGGATCGGTGATGTGAGAATTTCTTGACATGAAAAAAATAATTGTTTAACAGTGTTTTGCAGTGGGGGGAAATGAAAGGTATTACTGGTTTTGAAGAACCATGAAATTTAAAAGTAACTGCAAGCTTGGAGAAATTGTGTTTTCTGTCTTTTAGTACTTTATCACTGGCATTTTAGTACCCTGAGGAGATAATTTGTAGTTCATTTTAAGCAAATTAGAAAATGTATTACGTCAGTTTTATGAAAACATTAACATTGAAGGCTGAAGGAAGCATAAAGTAAGGCTTTCCCCTGACCCTTACATGGGTTTCTATATCCAGTACAGATCAGATCCTTATATTTCAGCTATTTAGGTTTTACATAATTTGTTATTTTTTTTAGGGATTTTCAACAATCATTCTTAAGGAATTATCTAATTCTTTAAAATAAAAACAAAACACACAACTACCTCTAATCTAATAACTGTTTTGATTAAAATGGACATTTCTGAACCTTCTACAGACAATACCCGATCAGATGTGACAGCATTTGTGACATCACCTGTACAGAGTTTCACAAGGATTTTGAAGTCAGTGTTGTAAGTCAGTTTCCATTTTGTTTTTATTAATTAGAGAATTGTGCTGTTTAGCTTCTGGAGGAAAAAGAATTCACTAAAAGCATATCAAATAATTAAATAGAAATGCAAATACATTTTTTTTTTAAATTACAGTTGTTTATTGGTCCTTGTTATTTTGGTGTCACAAATGTTAACTATTTGGTGCCAGTTAATTATTGTATGCATAATCAGAATTTCAGAAAGCCCAAATGTAGGCGAAGGTAATCAGTGTTTTCTCTTGTATGAAATTTGATTTCTGCGTTGAATAAACTAATTGTAGAGTTTGCTGAGAACTATTTAAGGTCTTCCTATAAGTTATTAGACAATTTTGGAGGCTAAGTCATTAAACACTTTTCAGTAGTTCAGATTAGGAAAAAATGGTATGCTAATAGCAGAGAAACCACAAGATGTGTGTCTGTTAGTGGAAAAATCGTAGCAAACTTCATCCTGAGCTTGGTTAGATAAATTTTTATGTCTTATGCAGGTCAGTGGTCTTTCAGTTCCGTCTTCTGGCTGCAATTTGGGGGTCGTATTTTATAGCTGTGTTTTAAAAGTTTATAAAGTGACTGAAAACGATGCAAAAAAATTTTGCCAATAAAACTGCAGGGTTGAGAATTTTGTGTTTTTGCTTATCAGTCAAGGTTTCTTTTAATTAAGAGGATTGGAAAAACTTGAAGCAAAAGACTTTTTAACACCTCATTTGCCTGAATATTTATTACAATTGTAATATAAGAAAATACTGCAAAACAAAATACTGTAAAATATGTACATTAAAATTGAACTGTATTTTGATTTTTATGTGAGTTGAGAGCTGTTTTATTAATTTTAAGGCGGGGAAAGCTTTTAGAAATATGTAGAATTCTGAGTTTAAAAATCAGTTGATTTTTTGGTTTGTTTTTTTACTTCTATTACTTTAATTATAGTCTGTTGTTCTTCTTGTCACTGCCCTTGGTATGGGACATATTGCGTGACTAACTCAAAATATCAATTTGTATTGGAATCTCTAAGTTGGTAAGATTTTGTAATCTTATTCAATTGTAATAACTATTTAAAAAATACATGTAAAAGTATTGTATTTCTGGCTTTTCAAAATGTGTATTTTAAGTGATTTTTCAATTATTTGCCACCAAAATTTGTACAATTTGTACACATTCCTTATAGTTTGCATATTTTTTATCTATAATTTCTGTGTACACGAGTAAAGTAAGTGACAGAATATATTCTGACATTAAGGATTTTTTTTGGTTGTATAGAATATGGAATTATATTGGGAAAATTCTTGGTTTAATATTTTGTCAGAACTATCATGGCATCATTGCTTAGAAATGCAGTTGATCTTAGAAACTTGAATCACTTGAACCTGATTTTCTAACTTGACGGGAAAATGAGAGTTGCACTCACAAGGCAGAGTAGCAGTCTGATTAGTCAGTAGTTTATCTTGCCTAAGTTTTTGTTGATGCCCCTTCTCTCTTGTATCTTTCTTGCCCCTAGCCAATTCCTCCCTGTCTTTCCTTTGTGCTCATACTAGCTGTACAGTGATCTGGAATCATTTTGATCTGGTCCCAACCTATCTTGGGGTGTGCTTTTCGTAGACCTGTCTCAGCTGCATGGGTGCCAGTGCTGATGCAGTGGAGTGGGATGTGGGATACACTGAATGCTTCCTTCACAAGTATTCCTCACCTTCCCAAATGGACTGTGCTGGTAGTAGATTGTCTTTAAAGTGAACCAAAGTGTCTAAGGACTGGGACTTTCATTCACCATCAGTTCTTCCTGGCTAGTACCAGATTTGTGCTAGGGCAAAAAATGCATAGCAATTAAAGGCAGAACATGCCTATGTTGAATGTTTACTCCGGTTTTCTGAATGTGAGATTTTAATTTTTCAAGAAAAGTGCTCACACAAGTTTGGAGATGTCTCACAGCATTCAAGGAGAGGCTGACTTTTTCTAAAGGTGCTGAATTGATGGGAGAGTGGCTGGCATTGCCATGGTGCAAACCATTAGTTACATGGTGATGTTACAGAATTCAGCTAGAACTGTGGATGCAGAATGTTTGAAAATCTTTTCCTGAATTTTTCTGAACGTGTGTTCCTGTGAAATGACTGATACTCTGCTATTGGCCATTTGTGTTGTTAAACCCTTTTGTTGTAGTCCTTCCTTTGAAAGTGAAGACTAATCCAGTCTTTCTCTCCTCACTCTGTTTCTAACTCTGCTTACTACTGTGTTGAGTGTGTGTTTTGTCTTGAAAGCTCTTCTTTTCTCTTGTCATTTTAAAAAAATATAGTTATCAAACCTGTAATTTATTTATCTTGGAATAATAATATTTATAGTAATCCTAGAATTCTGTAACTTCATAAATGAGAATATTTTTATTTTTTTGCATTCCTGCATATTTAAACAGGGGTTGTATTAATTGTCTTTGGTGGTTAACTTAAAACTCCACAGCATGTGAGTATTTCAGGTTGTTCCTGTTTGTTAATTCAAGTAATTCTTCACCATATTTCATCTGGTGTTTCTTAGCTCACTGGCATAGCTTTGCCACTCTGAAATTCTTCCCATTCTTAATAAACTTGAATAGTTTTACTGCCTTGCAATGTATGTAGTGGTGATTCTAGATCATTGTTGTATATCTTAATTAAAAGTGTTCCTAACAGAGAACTGCAGAGCTTCATGGGCTGAAATTTGAAAATTTGACTATTCTGTTGTGGTCTCCTCCTTTTACCCCGTTTCCTTTCTCTCTTTGGCTCTACCACATGGTTTTTTTCATTCACACAATTAGTTTCTTTAAACTTATTAAAAGCTTTAAAAAAAGATAAAATAAATTGTGTCAGTCTCTATCCATTTTATTTTCTTGATGTTCTTAAAGATAGCCCATATGATGGGCATGATTTTTCTACTCAAAAGCAATGCTGCCTTGTTTATCTTATGTCAGTTTATGTTATTTAAATGTGTGATTAAAAACAGAATTATAAACAGTTTTCTTCAATTGCCATCCAGCTGACTGAGTTGAAAATTTAAAGTTCTTTCTAACCCTTTTTTTTTTTTTTTATCTTGAGGGGTTGGGTGTAATTCTCCATTTGGAATCCTTCAGTTGAACTGCTATCAGTGAAGGATAGCTGTTTTTTTCTGCCAGTAGTTTTTACCTTACTTTATAATTTCTGAGTAAGTGTGGATGTGTTCTGCCTAGTTCAAATATGTAGTTACTTAGCACTCCACTCCACTCTACTCCTTTTTGATCTAGAGTGACTAAAAGTGTTTATCTCTTACCTGAAGCAGATTCTAGTGTTGTCTTCTGAGGTAAAAACCAAGGGAAAGAAACCATTCTGATTCTTTGCAAGTATATTATGCTCAGCTGCAGACTTCTTTTTGTGTCTGGTTAATTTTTCACCAAATTGTCATCTTTTATTCTGTTTGAGTTTTATGTTTTCCCTGCTTGGAAATTTACTGCATCTTATTTTCTGAAAGCAGTTCTTTAAGATTGATTAATTTTCCCATTTAACTACAGTGCTTCTTTTATGTAAGGAAACCTCAATTCTCCCATCTCTGCTCAACTGATTCCTTATCTTCTGTGATTCCATGATGATTTAATTGTATAAACAGGGTGAAAAGCTGGAAGCATGTGGTAATCAGAAGCAGATCCTGAGGGCTGGGTCGTATATTTTCCAAATTTTGCAGGTCCTTATGAACAAAGCATTTGGTTTGCTAACAAAAATATTGTAAAATATGATCCAGGACTAAAATGGGGGTGAAGGTGGGAGAGTGAATTTGAAGTCTTTGTCTCATGTGCCCCATGCTGAAGTTCAGTTTCACCTTTAATTTATGGAGTAGTTCCTTTCCCAAGGATGATGGAACTGAAGTATTTTGTGGTTACTCTTAAATAGTTCTTGAATTAATTCCTCTATACTGCATTGGATGGAAAGAAGAATACTTTCTGCTCTTGTGTTTTAGTGCCAGCAATATCAAGGAGTATAAGTGTCAATAAATAATTTCTCTGAACTTTATTATGTGGGATATTTAGCCAGGTTGAGAGAAATAAAAAAAATCCTTGAAGTGGACACTATTTAAATTTGGGGGCATGGGATTTTCTGCAATTAACTGGATTGCTATGTTAGGCCAATATATTAAGCTCAGGCAGTTTTGCTGCTAATTACACACAACTTCTCTGGAGTATCAGATATTCAGATCCATTTTATGAATATGGTAGGGAGAATAACAACTGTAAAACAAAGCACTGTGCATGTAAGTGACTGTTAGCGTGTATTTCAGAAGGGATAAATGCTCACCATATGGTACAATTACTGTGTCCAAGTTTTCAAATTAGCTTCTCTCATCCTCCTTATTACTGTCTTTAAAAAGAGAGGAAAAAAAACCCAACATGATTTATCTACTCTGCAGCAGAACTCTTGACGCAAAACAGCAGCCCAGTTCTGTCCAGTTTTTTTTTCCTAGCATAATAGAGGCTGTCGGACTTTTTTATACTAATTACTGTGTGAGCCTCAGATGAACCCCCTTCAATTCACAGGGCTTTGTTAAGGGAGGAGCTGTCAATGTGTCTGCCCGTTTGCAGCTGTGCTGTGGCTTTAGCTTGCTTAACATTATGCTGCTTTTTAGACTTGACAGAAGGGATTTTTTTTTTTTTTTTTTTTTTATTAAGGCAAAGCAGCCTTGTAGCGAAATGGTTTAAGCAGCTGCATTGTAGGGAAGCACAAAGAAGTTATTATTGTGTCTGTTTAGGGGGGTCGGATGGAGGGGGGAGATATTCGGCTGCTGTTGATGCCGATTGTTGACTTGCCATCTGCCAGATAGGGAGAAGAAAAAAATGACAGCTCCAGCAGGGTGTTCAAGAGGTTGTTTGGAGAGACGCATAAACATGTGCAGATGTCGAACTGAATAATGGCAAGAACTTGAGACGGTTTATGATGCTGCTGTTGTGTGTGCATATACAGAATGAATGTATGTGGAGATTTGGTTAGGAGGAGGGTACGTATTAATTATCATTGTCCCCCACCGCCTTCTTTACTTCTGTTAATTAGTTCAGGAGTTTAATATCTTCCCTCCCTCTGTTGTTTATTCCTAAAAAGAGCCTTTTCTTGTGGGGAAGAAAACTTTTGATTTCTCCATGTGGTGGGTTTTAAAAAAACAAAACAACAACTTAACAAATTTGGTACTTGTGGAAGTAGAAAGAGTAATGCAGTTATTTCAGTCTCAGACATTTGGGGGACAGGTGCTTTACAAGTTCTTACACAGCTTTGTCTGCCTCAAGACTAGTAGGTTGCATACCCCTACTTCTGCATCCTGAGCTTTTCTTATGCAGAAAGTGCCAATTGGTGATTGTCTAGTATTATAGAGTAGGCAAGTAAATGCTAGGGGTTAGAATGAGATTAGCAACTAATTTTCTCTTTCGCTTGATCTTATTTTCAGTTCTTTCTCCGAAGGCAAGGGGCTGGTCAGGCATAACTTGTATTTTCCTGTTTGACAATTGCACGCAAAATAAATTTGGATCACTCTATAGGAATACATTTTTCTTTCTTCCACTAAAATCCTTTCTTATTTTTTGTGATTTCTGATCATGATGAGTTTCCAGGATAATGTGAAAGAAATGTGAGAAAAGTACAAACAAGGGGGAAATTAAGTTAGCCCAAAAAGGGCTAAAAAAAAAGCATTGTTGCCCAGGTGATCTCTTACTGTAAAGATAAAAATGAAAACTTTTAAAATAATGAATTTTCTTCTCTAATATTATGTGACATTCAACATTCAGATGTCTGTATTGAACTGAAAAATGGAAAATGAAATAGTGGTAGAGGCCAGCGTGGCTGTGGATTGCAGACATGTCTTCCAGTTATCAGCATGTTTTAGGGTTTTTTGGTCAGTCACACCATGACTTAAATATTATTGGAATGAACCTAACCACTGCTTCCCACCAAGCCCTCACGCCCTCAACAAAATTGAAGGAACCCCTTTTCATTGTGTCTTCCATCCTAGGTCTAATAAGCATCTGTAGGTCATTGGTAACAATAACTACTGATGGGAGCATGTGATGTACCATTCTATCACTGTGGCAGAGTGGAAGACGTCTGTTTTGGATTATGTCAATTTTAACTGAAAATTCAGATGTGTCCGACTCCTGCCCAAGTACTGATTTCTGCATCTGAGTCTGGACAGAGGTCACCAGCACTGCACGTGGAGATTTGCTTTTTGCCTGTTAGTTGCGTTGTTGGCCCTTCTTCACAGAATTGTGGTGTTTTATGTGTTCATCACCACTGATGTGAAGCTCCATTGCTCTGGATAGCGCTGCATTGCTGTATATCATGAAGCATTTCATGCAACCGGAAGATCTCCTGGTGTGTACAGCAGTAATGGGGCTGTTTCAGCTCAAGCAGTTTGAGGAATCTGTATATCTTGGACTGATTCTTTGCAAGTGTTGCAGCCTAGGCGACAAAGAAAAAAGGTTGACTTCAGCAAAGTGCTTGATGAAGAAACGTAGGTGAATGGTGTTGATGCTGGCTTTTTGGCACCTGGCAAGGTTTGAGGCTAAGAGCATGTCTGGTTACAAGGAGAAAGTTCAGAGGAGCTATTTTAAAATGATTGCAATGTGCCAGTTCTAAAAGTGAGAGAGTTTGCTTTGTGAAAACATGTTAGCAAGTGTACAAGTTTTAAGGGAGGAAAAGTCACATAATTTTGACAACGCATTAATTGGTAAAGAAACTCAGCTGAATGGTAATGCTATTGTCAAATTTATCATACTCCTTTGCAAACAATGGAAATTTTGAAATTTCTAGTGTAAACTGGTGTTAGCTGTTTTGCAAAATTTTGTAAGTAGATGGTATGAAGAAGATGTTTAATTCAACTTGGCTACACATAAAAGGCATTTATATTTTAATCATCTGATTTAATACATTTTTACCAAGTACATGAATTTAAATTGTTGCTGCTGTAGGTGATGTCTTATTCATTGTAATTTATAGATTAATATTAATATACTTGTCCTAGTCTTTAAAATATTTTCAAAATCTGAAAAAGATCCTTTGGTCTACTAGCACTTGATAAAAACAGAAGAAAGGAAAGTAATATTTTTTCTGGTATACAAAGTACCACTTGATACTGAGAACAGTAAGGTTTTAGCTCTAAAAAAATACGTGAAACAATATTTCAAATTTTTTTTGCATTTACCACAAGTACAGCTCAACACTATTAAAAAATAAAAAGCTGCTTGGTGAAGCAGCTAAATACTGTAGCATTTTTGGGCTTTTATCCTATAAAGCCATGTGCAAGAGAGAAATTAAGAAAATGTGAGCACTGTCTCTAACTGTTTCCAGAATACAGACCTTGGTTTTCCATTCCTGAATAGCAGGCATATTGAGAAAATATTGATCTCCTTTGTTGCTCAGGGATGCTGATGCAATACAGGACTCTTATTCCAGACAGCATGTGGTAATATCAACTGCTATTTAATTTATTTATTGTTCTAATTCTTATCCTTCAAGAATGAAAGGGAAGTGAGAGTGATGTTGAAACTGGCAAGTTTTTCTTCCTGTTGGCTCAAAATGGGCATGGTAAAGGTCAATTCTCAATTTGTCAGGATGTCAGCTAGCTCAGTATTTCTGGTATGATTTTTTAAAAGGACAAAATTCCGTGCATATGAAAATGAACATTTATTTTCCATGAGATGCCAAAACACATCAGTAATTTTGAATGGATATTGTAGATGCCCAGTTTGAAAACTGCATTTACGTTTGAATAGCGATATGACTCTGTTATTGAATATTTTGCTCTAGAATTTTTTTGCATATTGTGGAGAAATGGTTATTAATGCAACAGAAAGGGCTGAATAAACAGCAGGAACTGAAGTACTGCTGCATTTATACAGGATAGGGCAGTGACTCACTCCAGCAGTCAAAATGAAAAAGCCATGGTGGCTGGTCATTTGAACCCTAGAACCCTGGAACATGTTGGTAGGTTACGTTCACAACCTGGGAGGAAGGAAACCCAGGAAAACCAAGGAAAATTTTTCCATGGGGGAAATTGGTTCTCCCCATTGCTTTAGGTGCAGAGGTGCACCTGAGACCATGGACAGTGCTCCATGTCTTTGCCCTGACTGCACCTGACTGCTTGGAAGGAATCTGATTTACAAGTAGGAGCCCTTCTCTTTGGTTGCTGCTTAGTGCTGCCTCAGGAACAAAGAATCTACCATTTGCCAGCTCTTTGGTGCATCTTGTCTGGCATGGAGGACAGAGGGTTGTCCCTGCTTTCCTTTCCCCTTGTTGAGCTGAGCCTCTTCTAGAGCTCATACTTGAGGCTACTCGCTGCCTTCTGTAGAACATCAACATCTGTGTGGTTTTCACTGGTTTCTGCCCACGTATCTGTAAATAGCTGAACATAAATTGACCAGTCTTGCTGATATCTGCACTGAATCGTTGCCATGCTGTGCACGGTGAAAGGCACTCGAACTTTCTCACCTAAACTTTCCAATTTGCAAGAAACATTATGGAAACCTAGCTGTGGTATAAGCCAGTGCCCACACATAGCATGAAATGTTTCCTATTTCTCAGTTGGGGCTGGAAAAATTAATTTGAGTAATGTGAGTGCAGATGTGCTCAAAATGTCATTCAGCATTACTGGAACTGTGGGAAAACAGTTAGTATAAATAAATAATCACTGTGTCATAGTGTAAGAGAGGATCAGAAAGTGTTATTTCCAAATTCTGCTTTTCTTTGAACTACGAGCAAATAATTGGGAGAGGGCTATGTGATAAAAATGCCTTCTAAAACACTAAGGCATATTAGAAAAAAATCAGTTTAATTTAATTTTTTGGCATGTAATAAGATTTTGTAAAATATTTTGTGTAATGTATGATTACACATTTACATTAGATTGAAGGACATAAATTATGAGGACAGATATACTTTTTAATTTTTTAAACATTTTTTACAGTAGCTTTTACAGTAGCAAATTTCTTATAATGAAATTAGAAGTAAATAAATATTCTAAGAGAAGTGCTTTACATTTACTTAGTGTCTACTGACTTAATCAAATAGTCTGCTGATGCTTCCAATCGTGTGTTAGGTAACACTGCCCTCAGAGGGCCAAGGTAAGGAAATTCAATCTCAAAACCACTGGCATTACTACTGATAATTTTATTTGACCTGACATTAATTACAGTTGTTTCTTTTAAAGAAAAATTGCATGTGGGTGGTTTATTGACTTTTAAATAATTTTGCTTAATGATCTTAGATAAATTCAGGTTTTTTCCCCTCTGTTTATTAAATGTTATTGTAGGGAGTTCGATTTAACAAAAAGGAAGGGAAAGCAATATTTGTGTATTATTTTTATTAAAGCCATTTGAATAAATTGGTGAAACAGACAAGAGGCAGAATTTTGTTGTGCTCTCGGACATGGTTTTTTTTTTTGTTTTTTTTTTTCCCTTCCCCCCCCTCCCACATCTCACTTATGTCTGTGTGGCAGCTGTTGCTTCTTTTAAGGAAGCAAGTTTTTGAACTCAGGTTTCTGTTGCTTATCAGCACTGTATATTAAACACATTTCCTTCACACCTCTGAAACCATTTACATATTGAAAAATGTAGATGTTTTGCAAAAGTGATTATTTTAAAAAATACAAAACTAATTTTAAATTACAGATTAATTTTTCAATAATTGCTAAATTTCTATATGCTTAAGGATTACAAGTGATGATACTAACAATAGCAACTCTTGAATCTGAGGTGAAAGATAAGTGTGAAAAGAGAGTTTGAGTTCTGAGGTGAAGTAAAAAAATTACAAACTTTGAGTGGCACATTTGTCGAACAAGGATTTTTTTTGACTACTCATATGATTTCTTAGAAAGCTCCTGTTTCTGAAGCTCCTCAGCAGTATCAAAACTACCAACATTGCATCGCTGGAATAAACATATTTTGTGAAATGTCCTGAAGGCAGGATTCTTGTTACTGTCTGCCAAAGGCAAAGAAGAAAAATCATTAAGGCTGCAGTACAGAGGCGAATAAAGAGGCAGCCGCAAGGGTCATGTTCCAAACAAACCTTCATTAAGCATTCTTTGTTACTGTTGTTAGCCAGTGTATTATTAAATACAATGTTAATTAAAGAGTTGCATGTTACGAGGGTGCTTTTTGCATGAAGATCAGATTGCATTTTCATGTGCTTCAGGAATATACTGCTGTCTTCGTCTTCTGGGTGTATTCTCTTGGTAGTTGTTAGAAAAGCAGACCCCCAAAACATAACATTGATTATAAATTTGTACTTTGTGTCTGCATATGTATTTATTTTCTGTATGTATCAGTGAGATACATATTCTAGTGCCACTTTTCTCAAATAGCTTTAAAAACTTTGCCTAGAATTAAAATGATGTAGGAATTAGTTGGCTTTCTTTGCTGCAGTGGTTGCAATTAGAAACCTCTTCTTACTGTCTAATAAACAGATCCTAAAAGAACGTCTTTTTCAACTTAGAAGGGTGTAAATTTAGGCAAAATAATAATTTAACTTACATTAACTCAGCAGGAAGCACGGTACAAGCCTATTAATTCTCTATGGCAGATCCACTGCTTTTTTAAGTACTGCAGCTCCATTTCATTAAATTGTCAGGCTATCTTGTGGTTTGGTTTGCCTGCCTGGACTTCTCCTTTCTCATGGAATTCTTTTTTTTCACTTGAATTAATGAATTTCAGATGTAAATTTCCTCTAGTCTGCCTGTCTTGAGATATTTAACAAACATACACTCCAAATATCTTTAAGGTGATTCAATATTACTCACACACAAAAAAAATATACTTTTTGGTTTTTTTTTTATGTGAGGCTGTGAAGTTTGAAGACATGGAAGTTCTTCCTTTTCAAATGCTCTGCTTTGCTTTAGCATTTTTTGTATGGAGTATTACTTTCACGGCAGTTTGGTAAGCACATGTCTGTTCAGGAGTATGGACTAAAATGTTTCTCTGTCTTTAGGCAGATTATGTAGAAGGAATGCAGTTATAAGAGAGCATCTAGAGTGCATTTTGAGAGCCATTAAACCACTTGAGCAGCGAAGTGAACTGTTCACTGATACCATAGTTTACTTTAGTCTTCAAAAGTGTTCACCCATTTGTTAATTAAATTACAAAATAAATGTAGGGCAGATGATAAATATTCAAGTAGAGGGCTTGGAGAGGGATTGAAATATTGGTCATTTCAAGACAAAATTAGCGGTTTTGTGTGTGTGTGTTTGTATAGATGTCTTGAAAAAGCAGTCTGACCATGATTAATGTTGGGAAACTGTTCAGGAGAAACATTCCTCAAAGAAATATGTCTATGAAAGAAACATATGGATCCTTATGAAGCCGTAGTGTTTTACAATTGCTTTCAAATTGCTTCTTCTATAGTTTGCAGAGCAAAGACAGAGGTACAGCTGTGCTCATGGGTAAACTGGTACTTACCTGTCCTATGATTAGCTTTTGTTGAAAGTTGCTAACTCTCTTCAGAGGAGCTTGGAAGTTCTAGTCATACTCTTCTAATGGTTTTTCTCCAGACAGAACATCAGTCACATAACTCTATAGATGATCAGAAATCTGTTTGGTTTTCTGGTTAAGAGACTCTGTATTTGGCTGCTAGTAGATACTCAATCTAAAGTGTTGTGCTAAACACTGAAGAGGGAGTAAGTGATCAGAGAGGTGTGTGCTGGGTCTCTAAGGACACCTGTTAGCATGGTCTCCTTTTCTACAGGTTTAGTCCTGGAGAGTGTATGTAAGTAAACAAAGGCTTCTGTTCTTTTCTGAGTGACTAATAAGTGTACTTCCCCTATCAGCCCTGATTCTTAGAGCCTTATCTCCCTCTCCAGTTTATTCCTTGCAGAAAAGAGGACTCTGTTTGAAACCCGAGCTGTGGAATGGCTGACCTGCATTGGGCGTGTTGATACTGTCTCCTTGCTGTCCTCGAATTCATTGATGTGTTTAGCCTGCCTGCCTACATAGACGTTTACCACCTTCTTGATAGATTGTAAACCCAGCACCAGGCACTCTCTCATAACAATCATATTCTTACAATGAAATGAGGTCTAATTAATTAGAAAAATAAGAAGATTCTCTTTATCATCTCTTTTACAAAGCAACTAGGATGTTAATATTTTTAAAACTTACGTTGGATGATCTCATATGTAAGATTTTATTTTGGCTTCAACTTTTGAGTCCCTGCAGATTTCAGCAAATTTATTGCAAGGCATATTTTAAATAGTTTTAAAATATGAGTCATACCTTTATTTAGGCCTTTGATTATTTAATTTTCAAGTATTCAGCAAACTTAATTTAAGAAGTATCTTTACCTTTTCATGTAATGCTGATGTAGTTTTCATTGTTGTTGGTATTAAATTACACATTTGTTTTCCCATACTATGCTTGCATTTCTTCTTCAACTTACAAAGTATCTCATACCTTTTTGTTTTGATATTTTTTTATTGCTTTCTCTCTTGCTATCTGGGATTTCCCATTGTGAAATCAGTTCAGAGTGGTAGTGTCAGTAGGGATGTTCACAGCCCAGCTAGCACTGGAGGTCTGAGATAAAGCTCTGCATCAATACAAATGTAACTTGTACTGTATCTGCTCTCTTCATCTTGTGATCAAATTAAGTTACACTTTGACTTTTTCAATTCTTTCTACTTATATGAAAATGTCAATATAACAAAATCAAGCAGGTACCCTGCTATCTAGAAGCAAGAGTAAACAGGAAGAGTTTTCCTGGTGAGAGTCAGGTAACAAAAGCCATCCTGAATAACCCAGTGTTAATTTTTCTTCTCTTTCCTCTTCTCTATCTCCTGTTGTCTGCCCCCCTTCTCTGCTTAAATACATGTTGAAAATCAAAAATGTTAGTGGCTGCAGTCCGATTTTTTTAAGCCATGAGTATTGTCAAAATCCTTACAAGCTGTGATCGAGTTCATCAAGGCCATACCAGTGATTCCCGTGTTGAACTTCAGTGACAATTAGTTGATTGCTGTGATGGAAAGGTGAAGATGTGATTAATGAATGTTGAGATTACCCTTTAATGAAGTAATCTCCATGTTAGGTGGATGCAAACTTCCTTCTGACTTTTGAATTGCCTAAAAGCTATGTAGCTACAGCTAACAAGGTGCTGAGGTGGTAAACAGCACTAACTGGCTGGGGCTTAGCACAGGACCAGTGCAGCCCCTGGAATGGTTCGTTCAGAGCATTTTGCAAATGGTGAGAAATCTTAGGCGTGGTTGGGGATTCTGCATTGTTAATACACTTTTTTCTTAAAATTTTCATGTGTATAATGATGAAACAGTGACTTATTTTAAGTAAGTCGTCTGCAGAGTCTATAGAAATCAAAATTGGGCAAATCTAAACCAACCTGGACTTAACTGAATAACTGCACTCTAAAACTGAAACTGTTGGTGGGATTTTGGTGTGACATTGTAAAGTATAAGAGTATTAAAGAGATTTTTTTGGCCCTTAATAGCAAATAAGTAGCATTAATTAAGCTATTGTCTTTCTGTTTTGTATGTTTCTTATCCTAAATACCTCATAGCTTGCAGAATCTTCTGCTCAGTCTTGGGTAGGGGGAAGGTGGAGATGGTAGGTTTATTGGTGGAATTATCTCTTGGAAGGTGATTAGCTTCTATTTATTTTTTTTATTCCTTTTATTCTCAGTTACATTTGTTAAATGTATTTTCTGTAGGTTTTTCCATTACTGTCAATTTTCTTGTGTTTGCTTACTGTATGTTTTAAGGAAATTAATGACTTTTGCTTTCGCTCTGCGGGGTAAATGTTCTACCTTGTAGTAGTTTAGATTTCACTTAGTTATTAAAAGCCAAGCTGTAGTGCTTATTTTTTGTCCGAAAAAAATTGAATTTTTTATAGATGTAAAGGTGTAGGATTTTTCAAAGAGTGTGGTATGATTAAATTTAGAGTTATAGAATATTACTAAACTGTACTTGTAGCTTCTTATTCCAGAAGCATCATGGTACAGTCCAGCCTTATCATTGCAATTGAATTTTCTCTTCTTTTGGAGGAAGTTAAGGTTTTCTCTGTAAATGAAAAACATCTGAAAAGATTTTGGTATAACTAATGTTAGACACTGATATGTTTATGTTTTTTGATATTCAAGTTCAGGGTTTTTTCTACAATACTAATGAACATTTTTTTTCTGCTTTAGGAGAATATATAAAAAACTGGCGGCCAAGATATTTCCTGCTAAAGACAGATGGCTCTTTCATAGGCTATAAGGAGAAGCCCCAGGATGTGGATCTGCCATATCCACTCAACAACTTTTCTGTGGCAAGTATGTATTTCCAGTACTTATTATTCTCTCAGCATATTGACAGATTATCTTCTACATATTGCTTCATGTATAGTTCAGAATTTATCGGTAACACTGCAAGATTTTTGCCATGTGCCATACTAGTGCACCACTAATCTTACCTCCACCTCTACAACATATCTTTACAATAGCATTAAAGATTTTATCCTGGGTTGGGTTTTGAATGTTTTTGGAAATCTAAGTTCTCATTTTTGTGCATGTGTGTCTGAAGTGTCTGTAAATAACAATGACATTTGACAAATGATTGTTGTGAAGAAAAAAATTCCTAAAAAGATCGTTGACCTCTTCTCTCTTTTTCATTGGTATCTCTGAATTCACTTGAAAACTCTAATTAGAAAATTATCTAGACTGTCAAATGATGCAAAATCATGCTAAGTTATTTTTCTCTTGGATAATCAGGTAATCAGCTCTCCAGCCTTGTTAATCAGTAATTTCAAGCAATCAGACAATTTGCATATATTAACAAAGCTACAAAGTGTGTATCTGTTGGATAAAGTGAAGATTACTTGTTTTCCAAGAATGTTTCTAAAAGACAAATCTCTAGGTTTTTTTGATCTGGCAGAATGAGACTCATAGAAGAGTGTTTGTGAATGGAAATGGAAGTATTTGAGGAGCCGAATTAAGGGCACAAAAAAATCTCCCGGAGTATAAGTTGCATATATCACACATAGAAACTTTGATAGGAACACTAGAAAATTTACCCAATTTCTTTTAGAATTGTATTAGGGTACTGTAATACAGTAAGTGTCAGTGTTTAGTTTTATAGAGGCATCTAAGAGCCACAAGAGTATGTGTATTTAGGGAAAGGGTTCCCTTCATCTGCATTGTTGAACATGGAACAAATGCTACTGGGAGTGAGTTTTCCTATTTTCTTGATAAAATTGTTCTTGAGATTGACTCAGCCTTTGTGTATACAAAGTAATTAGTGTATTTTATTTGATAAGAAAATAATCTTGTTCTCCAAGTGCATGTCTCATCTCATGGCCAGAGGAGGAAAACTTTGCGTATTCTGATTGCGGTATAATTCTTACAGATGATATTGAGTGTGCAAACCTTCTAATAGTATTAGAGGCTCACTTTGCCTTGTTGCTATTCAGCATAAAAGCAGTGATGTCTTTAAGTTGTTCATATGTGTAGGAATTGCCTAGGACAGACGCTGTTATTCCTTAGTTATTGCTCTGCATATTGTAACTACTGTTTATGCAGTTAGTAGTTTTTTAGGTACTTTTTCCCTAGTGTGCAGCTGAAAGACTATTTGTAGAAATACAGTAGGGTTTTTTTGTCCTGCTTTACCATGTTCTTCATTGCATATCCTATCTTCCCTTGCTACAGCAACTAAAAGGGTGATCCAAATGGTAGTTCTGCTAAGCAAAGAAATACATAATTAGCAATTAGTTCCAATGTGCTTATACTGTTGTTGGTTGGGGGTTTTTTGGTAACAAGAGGTCATGTTATGTGATTCTAGTATTAGAATGCTGTCCTTGAACTTTGCCTTGCTGTAAATTTTAAGATTTTATATTGTTTTCCAAAATGACACCATCACCACCTCCACTGCTCCCCTTTCGCCTCCTCCCACTCCTCCCCCCTGCAAAAATCCTTTCTACAACTAGCAAGTCCCATAGGTCTGTCTCTAAGGCAATGCAAGCTAAAGGAACAAGCATGCAATATTAATTGAAAAAAATACAATTTTGATAGGCAAGATGACTTTTTCTGTTTTCTGGCAGGAAAAGGAGTAATTTTATCAGAAGTGATTGCTGATCAGTGCAAGAATAGGGAATGTGTCACTCAGAATCTCATGAAATTAAATGAAGTACCTATGTAGAATTCACAGGATGAAAAGCAAAACAGTATGGAATTGCACTCTAAATTGTAAGTGACTCTAAGTTTTTCATCAGCTATTTTATCTGTCTGAAGATGAGATCATCAGTAGGGCAAACAAATAAACAAACAAACTTCTTATATGAATGAATCACATCTCATGGGAAGTACCTGGTAAATGTCAAGAACTGGTCTCATGGCCTCTGATCCAAAAGTTCCTGAGCTGCTGCCGTAGGTTTGTGGCCACAAGCAGTGCAACATATTTTTCCTGTAATAGTGAAGTACGTTTTTCATAAATTACTAGCCAGGCAGATGGAGTGTGAGATCACTGTTAATACCATCTTGATTAGGTTGGCAGGGACTTAAAGATATGTCTTTACAGTCCTATCTTCATGTAATCTTTGTAGCTATCTGTAAAGTGAGAATGTGGTCTCAGTCTACTTTTTGCTCTCCAGATGATAGACATCTTTGGCTCTTGCTTGCAGCTTGTTATTTAAGCAGAAAAGGCCAAGGCTGCAGTATTATTTTCATATTACTGTTGGAGCTAAACACTTGAAAGTTTGCACAGCTCTGCTTTGTACGATACTTGTTCTATAGTTTAAAACTTTTATTTATTAATTAAATTATTTATTTATTAATTAGTTCTGTCAAGCTAATTACTTCGGTCAAATAAATATTTCCCCCCCAGTGTCCCTGGCCTTCCACTCCTGTGACATGAGCTTTACATTTGCAAAAGTAAGGTTCCTTCCCAGCCGTGGTATCATTTCTCCTAGCGTGGCTCCCTAAAATTCCACACCTGAGCATTACACTTTCCGTGGTGTTGAGTCATCTGTGTGCTCTGTTGGGAATGACAAGAAGGCTGGAGAGATTGAAGTTATTTTACATACTACTAACACTGCTTCCAGTTATAAATATGTCTTTACTAATAAAACCTTTCTCATTGGATGGTGTTTTGTCATAGGATGTAGTGTCCAGAGGCCATTCCTTTTCCTTGGGGTGTTCTGTGAGGAAATGTGGGGGGATGGCATTTGGAAGTGGGTGTGTAAACAGATAAACACTTCACTTAGAGATGGAGCGACTGAGGCAGCACACATGCTTCAGTGCATTGCCAGCCACCCAAAATGCAGTGGAACCACATGGGCCTGAAATGGAGATGAGGGATGGATCTCTCTTCCTTGGAGCACTGAAGGTGAAACAGAGCTGACTGAAGGATGCAACAGAGCGGGGCTGGGTGGAGCTGAGCCCCAGGGAAGGATGCAGGACTATCCTGAGGTGTCCTGAATGGACTTGTGGCCACTACTCTCCTGACCTCAGGTGCACATGGAAGGCAGCAATGGGCACTCTGCACTGCATCTTGGACCTGCTGCAAGATTGCAGGGGTGAACAAATCAGCCAAATCTGGTGACACTGGATAGTGTTTAGGAATCACTATGTTTCTTCTCCTGTGGAGCCAGCTTATTTTACACCAAACAGAACTGCCACCTTTAAGTGGGAGTTGAGCGAGCTATGTATTGGAAGTATGCTGTTAGTCCCTTAATGCTCATGCCCTGACACTGAGACTCACAAAAAGCTGTGCCATGGTATGTAACTGTACACTTGAAGATAAATGAAGGCGGTGTAGTTACACTGGGGGAAGTTCATAGTGAAAACTTAAAACCGGTTGATACTGGTTTTCAGGGATAAATTCAGAAGTGTGAGCTTACTTGAATTGGCTGGTTCAAAATCAGTTCAGCTCTTTTCAGGTAGAGAGAAGCAGTTGCGAGTAATCAAGCTGCTGTAGCTTAAACAGATACTCCTGATTGACTGAGTCACGGTAACTGCGTGGGTGTGCATTTCTAGCCCACTTCGACTGCAAAATAAAATATGTTAATTTAAATTGCTTCTGCTTAGGCATTTATGCATTTAGAACCAGTTTAAAAATAATTTGGCTTCAATTTAAAAAAAAAACAAAAAAAAAAAAACCCAAAACCCCGTGGCCTTATAACACTGTTTTCAGCTGGTCCACTGTTGCGTAAGTGGAATCAATGCTGCCTTGTGTAAATCACGTTGGTCTTTGATCGTCATCATTATTTGGGAAAGCAGAGTGGGGAAGAGTTCTACTTCAGTTCTACTTAAGGAACATGTGTGACTTTACTGATCAAAAAAAAAAATACTTCTCACATACGTAATGAGTATGTAGGTAATCACGTAGCACATTTGGGATGAAGTACCTCTAAGAATTGGCCCTTTGCCTTCATTTTGATCTTTATGTGGGGAATAATTGGGAAGAGCTGTATCCCTTCTCAGTAGCCTTTGAGCTTTGGCCAAAGATGATGTCATCTGGAATTCTTTTCTATCTTGAAAGGTAGTGCTTTCTAAGCACTCTGTGGTACAGCTACCATTTTTCTTGTCTTCGAAAAGAAAAAACAAATTTTAGTTATTATGAGAAGGTAAAGTTTTCTAGACTTCATTTTCTCTGCAGAAGTGATTATTGATTTACCTTGGCTATTGTAAATGGAGAATCTGTGCTACTTTTTCCTAGTCTTAATGTTTCAGTGGGCCAGAGATGAGATTTTATTATTTTTGGGATTTAAATATCTTCAAAACATGAAAATTGAAAGGTTTCAGTGGAATAATGTTAGGGGTTTAAAGAGTTCTGAAGACATTCTTTAAAGAAATAGGTAGGAACATATATATGTCTGTTTTAAGTGAGAATAAATTATGCATCAGAATGCCTTGGCATTAGACATGACCTTGTGGGCAACTCCAGAAATAACTTTTCAATGAAATTTAAGTATGTTTTTTTAAAAAATTGTTACAACACTGGATGACATGAACTCAGAGATAAGCATGTAGCTTTAGATACTTGTAATTACAGTGTGGATTTTATTCCAAAATAATAATAGTGGAATTGAATAAATAATGTTCATTTGACCCTGAAAATACTTGTGGAGAGAAAAAGGCATCTCTGTGTAATATTCTGCATATACAAATGCATCTGTAGAAATTCAAACTCAAATCTAATGTGTATAAGAAATATTTCCATTTGTGTTGGATGGGGAAATGTTTAGCTTTCTGGAAAACTGGACCAATAGTTTTTTTTGGGAGGCTTTCATATTATTTTATGAATGTTTTCTAGGTGGTATATTTGGTATTCTGTCATTTGACTTTGAAGTTTGGGTTCAGTTGTTGGCATGTGTCTTGAATGAATACGAGTTCCTTGGTCTCATCCTTCCATTTTAACAGATAGTGCTTTCTCAGACACCAGTATAGAGTCCTGTAATTTCCAATTATCTCTGTGTGGAGCCTGGTATAAGCATGGCAGATCTAAGTTTATAGCCAGGCCTGGGAATTATCATGCTAGTGTGATATGCCCAGTTGCTTAAATAAAATTGGGGTGTTTCCATGAAGACAAAGTAAAGCCCAGGCAAAACCCATGCAGAAATCTCCAATTTTCATTCTCCCTTTTTGCATGATGGGGCAAATAGCAAACAGGAAGAATGGATGCTACTTTGGTACTTTTTGAAGTACTGGAAATAAAAGACTTTCTAGCAAAATGAAGTGCATCAAGTTTGATCTTTTACAGCTTCAAGGAATATAATTAAGTGGAGTTTTGTGTTTATTTTGAGGTCATATATGTTGTTATATTATCAAAGCACATATAAGTACTTGTCAGGAGCCAAGCCCCACAGAAGTGGGATTTCTACCCGTACAGAACAAAAAGTCAGTCCATGCTCCAAAATACTAAAACTCCAAATATAAAACAAGGAACAGCAGATGGATGCAAACAGATGGGGGGAGTATGAGAAAACAATGAGACAGTATTAGCCTATAGTACAGGCAGTGGTCTCAGCAAATCAACAACTAATCCATTGTCAAGGTTAGATTTTTACTCACTTCTCCCTTTTTTTCTTCCTCCCTCCTTTCATCTCTTTTGTTTTTCAAGGCATGGTGAAGGAGAGTTTTAAGGAGATTTTAAAAGGGAACTAGTCTGGCAAACAGAGAGAAATTAGAAATGCTTTTGGGAACTGGTGCTGAAATGGTGAGAGTGGAAGGATGGATGGCATTTTGATAGTGAATGAAGAGTGATACCAAGGGTGATGGTAGGCTGTAGGGACAGACCATGATGAAAAGCTACCTATATTTGATGCTGATAGAGCTGGGTAAGAAATGAGGAATACCAAGGAGAGAGCGATATGATCAGAGGTATGATGGATAAAAATGATCTGTTCAGCAGTTTTGGGGATGACATTTTTAGGGTAAACCTGCATTTGTTGGGACCAAGAAAGGGATAATAAATCCTCACATAAATCTCTTTTTGACCAAACTTATTTTTAAGGTGATACTCCCCTTAGATAAGATGTAGTGAGAAAGAACAAAGCCTTTAGGAAAGCTTCAGAAAAGTAGGTTTCCCATATGGAGTGGGTAAAGAAGTAGGAGAGTCAAGAGACATCAAGCTAAGGTGGGGGGTGTGTGTGTGAGTACACACGTGTTTGTACATATACCTAAACCCCACAGCATTCCATATGTGAATAACGAAAAGCATGTGTCTGTTTTGAAAATGGTGTGTTAGTTCTGCTAGTTGTCTGCTACTTGTCTAACAAAAAAGGTCATCAGAGAAGTGCGTATTTGGAGTGCAGAGTAGCAATAATGGAAGAAGGTATTTTTAAGCAGTGTGTTCATTAAATTTTGACGTGAGAGAAAAAAAAAATAGAGCAGCAATTGAATAGGCAAAGGTTGGGACAAAAGGGTTTATCTTATAAAGGAAAGACGAAGGTAAGAATAAGAAATCAAGGTTAAATTGTAATGCAAATAGATAGATATAGATTTGTATATAGACAGCATTCTATATATTTAAAAGTGCATATATTCTAAACAATACAAGCAGTGCCTTGATACTCTTTTTTTATATAATTTGTTAATCACAAGAAGTTATCCTTTGTGCTAAAACTCAATCTGTATTAGAAATAATTTCTCAGATACACAACCTTCTGTTCATTTTTTAGTGCAATTTTTTATGGATGCTTGTATGTTTAGTATTCTTGTCTAGCTGTATCAACAGACTCTGCTGAAGTTGAAACCTTTCATATATGAAATACAAAAATGATATTAGAACTCTATCTATATCTTTTTTTATGCTGAATGACTGCATTTAGGAAAATGATACTGGTGATTATATGGTTAAAGTTATAGAATTCAAACTTTAAACTTTTTAATAAAATCTGAACAGATGATCTGTGCTTTTTTTTTTTTTTTTTTTTTGGAACTGGCAGGTTTCAGGCCCTCTAATTGGCTTCCCAGCTTTGCAGAGTAATTACAGCTTCAAGCAAACTTTGTCATCTGTGGTTCAGAATGGTGTAAAGTAAACAGAACGTTTTGAAATACAGTTTGTAGTTAGAGTTGCTCAGGAGAGTTTTAACTAGGATAACTACTTAATTTAGATAGTAGCAGTTAATTTGAAAAAGATAGTCTAGTGTTTTAGAATTGTTGGGTTCGTTGTAGATATGGAGATGGAAGTTAACCTGATATTTACCTGACTTTGTGGTGGTGGGTTTTTTTTGTGTGTGTTTTGTTTTTGTTTTTGTTTTTTAAGAGAAATTCAATACTAGAGAAACATCCATTGCATTTCTTTATACTGTCTTAATTTAATTTTTTCCCCATTTTCTGTATACATCCAGAAATGACCAAAGGAGTGCTACCCATGTGTTGGAACAGAGTTGTCTATTTGTGTTACTGATTTTGTCTTCTGCTGCTTTGAACAAGTGTTATCCCTCAAGGTTTTTCCTCCCCTGTAATTTTAAAGGGGAAAATTCTCATGACTGGTGTTTCATCCCAGGAAGACAGAAATCTTTAGGATTAAAATGTGTAATTCCAAGTTGTAGATGGCTAGCATACAAGAACACAAAGTTGAGTCTGTCTGTTTACTGGCTTACTCATCTTTTTGAATGATAATTTAGACTTCCAACTGTTTTGAGTTGAGATTCAGCCCTTTAATTACATATGTTTATGTATAGTAGCAAACTTGAAGACATTATGGTAGAATGTTCTCTACTCTTGGTAATGACCCAACTATCACTCGAGCATTCGGAGCCAGCTCTCAGTAGCCAGTTTCACTCTTTCTTCTGTGCTTTTGTAGTTTCCAAACTATTCACTCTGTCTAAAACTACTATAGTTTTTCCACTAATTAGTAGAAAAATATTTTGGTAATTAGCAGTAACTGTGTATTACAGCACTTATTCATCTTAATAATTTTTTTCCCTAGTGGTAGGTGAAAGACATTCACAAATAAGTTTTTATTCATGTTGCAGTCGTGGCAGAAATACTGTTTATCCCATACATTTGTATACAGCAGCACATGAAACAGGTGGACCTACTAAATGTCAGCAGATTTCAGTTACATTTACCTTCTTGAGAAGGATGAATAGCACACCACTTTCAGAAATACACTAGTCCTCCACTTCTTTCTGAAACTCTTTGTGCATCAGAAGTGAGGGATATGAATTTTTAACCTTCCACAAGGAAATCAAATATTTAGCCACTTGTAACAGGATATTACAAAAGCTAATTAAGTTTTGCTAGATTTTATTTTTCAATAATATCCTTCAGTGATAGGGAAATGGCATTTTGGGGGTTATGTGTTTGGAGAGGGTTTTTTTATGTTTTCAGTGCGATTTTCAATTGTTAAGGGTTTTTTTAATTACCTTTAGTTGATTTAGTTAATAATCTGTAATGAAAATTCAGAGAGTAAATACTCTTTTGTAGTACCAGGTCTTATTATATACATCCATATGTTTTGTTCTTGTTAATAATGTGAATCATCACTTTGAGGACTGACTGAAAAAAAAATAATATAGGTAGTATATTAGATACAGATTTACATAATGCATGTAACAATGTAAGTATTTATTATACTGTATATAGTACATTTCCTCTATATAGGTAAAGACCGTATTATAGATAGCATTTGGACATAGGCAGATATAATTCTATTAGTTCTAGTTTTTTCATACTTGAGTTGAAAAACTTAAATTAATGCAGAGAAAATAAATGGTCAAATTCAAAGTCTTCAGTTCCAATACAGGCACTGGAGAAGATATGCTTTATGATTGGTACAGATTTTTCTGCAGGTTTGCCTCTGTACCTTTTTGTCTTCAGGTTGTCCTAATGCAGTCACCTCACTTTTCTCCTTGGCAATTTCTTTTACCTTCCTTCCTCTAAACTAGCTGCTCTAGTTTAGTTATATAGCTGTCCCCCATGATTTTTTCTCACAAAAGTTCTAGTCTTTTTCCTGTTCCATTTCCACTTTTCTCCCTTTATTCCCTAGTCTTTTGTCCCTGACATCTCTCCTGTAAATAACTTGCTGTATGCCATCTATGTATGTTGGATTTTGCGTCAGTGAGGTAGTTTCTTTCTTGTGTTGTCTGAGGAAGAGGATGAGGCATTATGAATATAGGTGAAAGAGCTTTACATTTAGCATGTATAGATGCAGGAGATAGCTGGTTATAGATACATGGTTATACTCAATGCCTAGATTTTCAATAATTTTATTCTTTAGTAATTGTAATTGTAGTTTTTTACCCTCCTCCCACTGCACTCCTATCCTTCCCACATGTACTGTGGCCAGATGCCTTACATTTTCACAGGAATACTGAAAGGATATCAAAGGTCTTGGTTTGCCAAGTTTTAAGTCTCGTCTCCAAAAAGCAGTGTTTTCCAGCAGTGTGCAGCTTTAGGCAGTCACCCAGTAAAGAAAATTTCAGCCTACATGATTGAAGTGTCATAGGATTAAAGATGAGCGGATGGTTTTGTCAGGAGTAAGATGAGGTAATCTTAGAGCAGACAATGCTTTTAGGCTCTTCTGTTATGAAGGTAGCCCCATGCATTCCTTGGAGCTATGGCTGAGGAAGTTAAGAAGAAATAGCCTGTTAACCCTAGATTCAGTGTCATTGTGATCACAGTTGGACTTCGACCATATCCCTGAAGATGGGGGTTTCTTTGGTCTCGTGAGTAATGCTTGCACCCAGCTACAAGCTGGGTTAAGTAGGCTAAGCAGCTCTGCTTCATTGTGCTTCTCTCCCCCTTCTTTCTCTTCCAGCTTTTGTGTTAAATACCCTCTTCCTGTTTCCATCCTGCTGTAACCCTTTCCTCTACATGTTGAGGCTGGCTCTCATCCCATCCAAGACTTTGGAGAGTGTATATAAGCAGCGAGGGTGAACTACTGTTTCGCTTTGTTAATTAAATGTTTGTTAAATGGAATGTCACCTCCTTGACAAGTGAGCAGTCTGACTTACATAGTAATTTATTGATGTAGGGTGAGTATCATCAAGGAACACGCATCTGCATAGGGCAATGTTTACTCCTCTTTTATTCCTTATACATGTGTCTATCAAGCTTCTGAGGTGTTCTGCAGGAGAAAAATAGTATCAATAGACATACCCACTTCCACTCTTCTTGGCTATTTCAAATAAAAAAGTTGCCATGGATGATAGTTGAGTTTTCAGGATCCTGAATTTGTGAAGAAAAATTATGTGAAGCCAAAATAATTTATTTCTGTGAAGGAAAAGCATGCCTTGTGAAGTGGTGCATGTCATGTGACTTTTGTAAAGCATGGACATTAACTGGAATAAATAAAATGTAATTCACCAAGAATAAGTGCAAGGTTTTATGCTACAGAATAGTCAGCTAAAAGGTGTGGGTCAACTGGTAGGTGGTAGCTATACCAAAAGGAAATTACAGCAGATTGTAAGTGAACATATCATTATTGATTGATTTGTGAACCAGATGAATCACTTTAGATCAAGTTTGATCTGGATCAGCTTTGAACGAGTGATAGCATTCCAGAAAATGAAATGTGGTGTTTGTGTCTATTTGTGGTAGCTGCAGGAAAACAAGTTACACTTCTGATAGAGTAACCTTAACTTCAGAAAAGTTTTTAAATATATTTGCATGAATAAGGAGTTCTAGTTGGTCAGTGTTTTGCAGTGGTAATATTTAATGCATTGTAGAACTAATACATAGTGTCATCGAACCATCGCCTGAATTGCCAGCATTGGGGGTCTTGCAACAAAAGAGTAATAGGCAGTTTATGGTATGTCTAGAACTGTGGGACAAGGAAGATCTTGGATCTGAAAGCAGAACCTGTGAGGACAGATTGGTTGAACTGACTTAGGCCAGAGAAGACCAAAGAGAGATTAAACAGTGTTCAAATGTCTAAAAGGGATAGCTGCTGAAAAGGTAAAGTAACTTAGTCAATAGGACAAAAACAGATATGCTGAATTTATAGGAAGAGTTGCGTTAAACAGGAAAAATCTTCCAGCTATAAAAATAATTTGTTTACACTTGGGTGGAATAGTTTGGTTACAGGGGTTTTGAAATGACTACTTTTTGTGGATTTTAGAAAGAGTGTAGAGAAATAGTTGTGAGAAGTAGCACAGGTAGACCTCATTCTACTCTGGGGCACAAAGAGAACTAGATGATCTCCCTGTGGCAGCCCCACCGTGTGTGTGTGTGTGTGTGTGTGTGTGTGTGTAGTTGTTCTATATTTAATAATCAGATTGATTTCAACATCGAAATTTTCTTAGGGTATTTTACAATAAATCCAATCCTGAAGTGACAGTACTATCAGTAACTGTGACATGGTTACCATTGAAGGGAAAATGTCATATTCCTCCTGCCAGGTGCAGATGGAAAAATATGCCTGTGGCTACTGCTGTTTCCTTGGCATATTATAGCAATCTGGGATCTAATACTCTTCTTACCCTCATAACACAGACTGAGTTCACAAATGGAGATGGCACTCTTTATATGGACAACAATACAAGTTTCATCAATTCCTCTGACTGCTTTCTTCAGCTTATGATTATTACCTACTACCTTTAGTTCAAGCCTGTGGTTATATTGCTGTTCTATATTTCCTTGTATGTGCTGGAAACATCCTGAATGGGTATACAGAAGCTGTGTGTATTTCATTTAAGTAATTTTATTTGCTCTTCACCCATTAACTGGCAATGTATAAAAAAGTCAATGTCATGTATTTCTCTAGAATGTCAACTAATGAAAACAGAGAGACCAAAGCCAAACACATTTATTATCAGATGTCTTCAGTGGACCACTGTCATAGAGAGGACATTCCACGTAGACACTCCAGAGGAACGGTGAGGATTTAATTTTTTTTCTTTTTGCTTTTCATGTTCCTTATGGCAAAGCCTCATCAGAGTCTCTGCTGGGCCTGCACAGCAATCAGCACTTGGAACTGTGACATTCTGAGCACATCCGAGCAGTTAGTTAAAGGTTTTTAAGTCAGCTTCTGTAAAATATTATCTGAGCTCATAGCTGGTGTAAGAGTTGCCTGCGAGTAGGTGGAATGAGTGTGTTCAAATAAGCCAAGACTATGTCATGATATGTCTCTGAAGTGTTAAATTTTGAACAACCAAAGCCTGGATTGAAGTATTTCCAGCCTTGCTGTCTTATTCTTCCTAATGTGCTCCTTTCTGGCACAGAAAGCAGAGTGCTTATTATAATTTATTTTCTGTGTCCGTATTAGTTTTTCTTGTTTCAGTAAATATTCACAAACTCTTAAGAACTAACTTTTTTAGTGCACAAAAACCATGTAGAAGATATGGGATGGTGTACCTTGCTAAAATGTTCTATATTCTGTCTCCGATTAGATGATGCAATGCATCTTCCCGCTGTGGACATCTGTCCTGTTGAGACTAATACTATGATTTGGCTGTTATATCAATAAATAACCAACAACTTCACTTTTTCTGTTGTTTCTCTTTCGTTAGTATATTCACTTAGAATTTTTTTTATTTTACCTTAGTACTGTTTCTCCACCCTATCTTTCTTCTGTACCTCCCACTGCATTCAGTAATGGATATCACCAGACCCTTCCCATCTCCCTTGCTAGCTGAGTAAAAATCAGCAGGTGCTGCATCTGTGTGGGGCTATGGTGTGCTCATGGGCCGGCTGGTGTGTCTGTGCTGGTCAGCCAGCATGCAGAATCGCCATGGGCTCAGCTGTCCCTGCTTGTGCATCCACAGAAACCCTCATCTGGGCCTGCCCCTCAGTGCAGCCACTGGTTTTTAGGATGCTTGTAGGAATTCAGTTATCTTTGAGGGCCTTTTTTGAGGGGAATTTGAAAAAAAGTCTACAAGCTGAGTTTTAAGAGGAGACAAAGAGTTCAGCACATGATATGGTTTAATAAATCTTATTTATTTGCTGTGAAAATGTCTTGCAGGGAGGGGGAATACCAAACAGTCTCTTATAATAGCAAATTATTATCAGATCGTATTGCATAAGAGATGACATCCTATGCTATGAGGTGTATTATACCTGGAACAAGTGTTTTCAAGTTTCCTCTTGTAAAATACTTACAGAATTAGAGACTGCTAATTCTTTAAATTAACCATACAGTGATCCTTTCTGGTCAGCTTTACCACCTTTAAGAAAATGCAGCATTTAGAAGGAAATTGAAGTGATTAATTTATAAAAGTCTTCTGCTGTGTAGCATGACAATTGAGTTTCTAATATGAGTTTCTAATAGGGATGTTGGCTTGTTCATGATAGGGAAGAATGGACAGAAGCAATTCAGGCTGTAGCAGACAGACTTCAGAGGCAAGAAGAGGAGAGAATGAACTGTAGTCCAACTTCACAGATAGACAATATAGGAGAAGAAGAGATGGATGCTTCAACAACCCATCATAAAAGAAAGGTAATGACATTAAAAAATAACTGACAGGGCTCATATGTAACAAACTTTTGTAGAGTGGTCTGGTTGGGTAAAACAATATACAGGGAATAGTATTTCTACATAAATTTCAGAGTATTACAAGCATAAGGTACTTATTTGTTTTATTTCAGTAAAGCTGAACTGCTCTAGTTTTAGTTACTTGTTATGCTGTCTGATACAGCACTTCTGAAAAACAAAGTTCAACCATTCAGGCGCATGTTAACATTCTGCTTATAGTTTGACTATTATTTCATCCTTTTGTTTGTTTCCTCTTTTAGAAGTATGGTAATAAAATATTTTCATTAGACAAGTAAATTTTCCCCCTTTCTCATGCAAATAATACCCAGTACAAATTAGGTAATTTGCATGAGAAAGGTTAGCAGGATTTCGCTTTTAATGACCTTGTTTTTTGCTAACTGGGAAAATAACTCTGCTTTAGTTTTCAATGAAGTAAAAGAAAACAGCTTTTTTTTTTTTTTCTACTGTCTTTCACAGGTTTTGGTTTAAGTAGGAACATGTACATTACTGCTTATAACATACCTGTGGTTGTATCTCCAGAGTCAACAGGTTAAACACACAACTTGAGAGCGTGTTTTAAAGATCTGATGCCATTCAAAATTTTGCTTATGTGTTTCCATTTTGTCCTCTGTTTCTATATGGACTACTCTTGAAGAATGGATCACTCAAATGGACGTCTCTCATTTACTATACAGAGTTGACATGACTGAAGAAACGCATTGCAATTGCATGAAAAATAATAACCAGTTTCTATAGGACTGGCTTAAGTCTTTCTAGCTAGAAGTGAAACCTGGAGAAAACAAAGTGGAGGTCTGCGGACAGAGCAAAATAGTCTAATAGCTCATGTAATTGAATGCCTTTGAATGATGAACAGTTAAAAGAAATCTTGAACGTGTCTTTACTCATAGAATGTATTTTTTTGGTTGCACTATATGAAGCAAGAATCATAGAAAAATCAAGAGCTGCAAACTATACCCTTATGAATACAACAAAGGTGTCAAAGGTAATTTTAGTTCTATCATGTCCTGACTTTTGAGAACTTGAGTTTGCAGTGAAAACAGATTTCTTTCATGCAATTTCATTGTATGCAATTTTCTAACCTTTATCTACTATAGAAAAAGGTAAAAACCAATTATATACAGCTGTAACAATACTCTGATCATATATTGTCAGGCTGACACTGAACTTTTAGCCTTGTGGCAGGGATATTTAATGACTGTGCTTCAGGGTAAAAGTTGATAAGTTGACAGTGAGACAGAGGCAGTATTTAAGACATGTCAGCCTTGTGAGAGGCAGTGTGATTATGTGGAAAGGATTTGGATTTGCTCTCTTAAAGATCTGAGCACTGTTCCAAGTCTGTATATTCTCTTAGTGGAGTACAAAACCACTGTGTAACAACAAGCATTTTGAAAGTATCAAAATTAATGCTGTCTGATACAGTAGTTTATCTGGAATGTGCTTTCCTTGTACACAGTGCAGTGCGTTTTCCCATATGACAAAATGGGTTGTGGGAACAGAAGGAGGAGGAGGAGGATTGGTTTTGTTTCTGTCTTGCTGCTTGTGCTTTAAGAAATGCTGAAATAATATACTGGGATAGTGCATGTACAGTGCCACAGTATATTTAATGTCTTTGACAACAAGCCAAAAGCAAACTCAACAAAACAAAGGTGAAATAAAAGGTTGTGATATTCAACATCTAATAATAGAGCAAAATAATAATATTAATAATAATGATAAAAAGAAATACAATAAATGAATTTAAAAAAAATTAAAAAAATGGAGCCAAAACGCCAAATCCCACTGCAGATCCCACTGTCAGAAGATTTTAGTGAAAGGTGTTGAGAAGTTTTTGGAATAAAAAATAGTAGCTGACCATTATGGAGCGGAGTTGTCACTGCCTCTGTGTTAATTGAAATTGTGAAAAATATCTTTTTAGAACTGTTTCTGCTTTGTAGAAATGTTTCTGAAAAGCTGTTGTTTAAGCTTTTATAGGCATTAATATAATCAGAACCATTTCAGTTATAATGACTTAATGTGTTTTTATTGGGGTTTTTTTTGGTATTGAATTACTTTCCTTTCAGGGATTTTTGCACAATGTGTCCTTTCTTGACAAAAGCTTATTTTGTCACCTGATTTTACATCTAAGCCCAGTGAATTTTGCTTGTGCATGCACCAGATGGTATACATATGAGTAGAAGAGCATAATCAGATTAAGAAACAAGACAGAGAGGAGTTGGGCCTGTTCTTCTCTAAAAAGGTAGCGAAAAGAAAACTGTGTTTAGGACATGGAACTTGATTTGAACAGACATGACAGCTATGTCCCTGGTTAGATTAGCTGGAAGAACCAAAAGCACTTTTTATTTAAAAAAATTTTTTTAAAATGGTGTCAGTGTGCCATTTAAGTTTTACAGTAGTAACATCACTAAAATTCATAACACTGGAAATTCATAGCAAACTGGTAACTCCCAGTGGTATAATCATTGTGCACATCAGGAATTAAAAAAAAAAAATTAGTTCCTTGGTAGGAATTTTCAACACCTGTATTAGAGTGCATTCTTTTGAACAGATCACCCATAGGGGGTGGTCTGTTCAGATGATGAAGAGATATTCCTGTAAGGGAGTAAATAGCCTTTACAGAAGGCTAAACATCATAGGTTTCTTTGGTTAGTGTAGATTCCTGTTAGCTTCATTGCTTTTTTGTTGTTGTTGTTGTTTACAAATTCGATTTGCAGGATGCGGGATGAGCAAAGAATAGATTTTTCAGAGGAAACCTAAAGGTTGTGTAATGAGGAAGAAGATTCAAAACTTGGGTATGGTAGGAATGACAACTAGGCATAAACCTGAAGAAGAAAGAGTCCAATTTTATGGGAGTCTCCAGACTTGCTTACCAGGATCCCTCAGGTTTAGGAAGTATTTCCATTTTTCCACTAGTTTTCAGTACACCCTTAGCTATGGCATCTGTGTTTTTATTTTCCAAGGTCCTGTATTCTTTGGTAGACTTCTTGAGTTACCCTGCACTGCATATCATCCCTAAGCTTTCTGCTAAGCTGCTAAAGAATGAGAGCATCAGAAGACTATTCTTAAAACTAACACTATTGCCATAACATTCTGTTAAGTCATGGCTCAAAATCTTGCAAATCTATTACCTTTCTCTTAAAAATATACATATATTTTTAATTTATTTTCACTGAGCTTGCATCTAGATTCATGACTGCTTTGCTGAATGTTATGTGAGCAAATTTTGGATGAATGACTCTTTCAGTTTGGCTGACTTGCTGCCCCTAGCATCAAATCCATGTTGGTGATCAGTTGAGCCAAAATCCTCCTCCTTTGTGTGGGCAAAGGGCAGCTTGTCTGAGCTGGTTTTATTTAGACTCGATGGACCCTCTCTTAAGTGCAGCCTCTTAGAGAAGATCAGAAATGTGGGAAAAAGTTATTTGTTCGAGGGTGCTCGTGAGCCCATAAATTTGTGACTGTTAGAAGTGGTAAATTGTTACAGTCACTACCTCAGAATTCTTTATCAATAAAGCTGTCAGCCATTCTCTGTCAGGTAACACAGTAGCTTGTGACTGAAGATATGGAGGATTCTTCCCTGAATTATTCATCTTCTGTCTGAAATGTGTTATGAGTGCGTTTTGGAGTTTTCATGGGTTTTTATCAATTTTCACTGCTTTTGCTCAAAGGCAGTTGTTTTCTGCTTGGTCGTTGTCATAGAACCATCGAACAGATAACCTGACTTTCCAAAGTACTGAATGTGAAAGTTGAGAAGTCTTACCTTTGGTTGATTAAGTATAAGTGGATCACAGCTTTGCATACTATGCCATGAGTCAGGAGTTATGACACATTTTGGTAGATTTTGGAAAAGTTGACCATTTAAGGATTTGTCTATGGTAATAAAGTTTAACTTGTGTAAAGTGATTTTGCTCTAGGTAAAAATGATAATGAGTCTTTGAAATCTCTGTTACCCATATTTCTTGCAGGGATAAATGCAATTTTGTTCTTCCTGATGTGAGGTGTTTTTTTGGCAGCAAAGCAAGATCTGTCACCGCAAAATATCTAAGTATGTTTATGTGTGAGCATCAAGGTTACTTTGCTTAGAAGCTACCAATCAACCATTACATGGGAAAAAGATTTAATTCCTGTTGATATAGCCAGGAACTTGATATATGGAAAACATCTTCTCCTTAATAAAGCTTTGAAATACCCAGCTTTCCAGGTGTTAAATAGTATGTTGAAGACCTTTTGCAGCTTTGAATTTGCAGGTTGAACACTTAAAAGCTAAGGAATTATAGCATTAATGTGGTTCATGGAAATTCAGTTTTACGTCTTGTGGGAGCAGATTGCAAACTGACTCTGAGTGAACAATTGCATAAATCATTTTCACAGTTTGTCTACAGCAAATTCAGATCCACAGTAATAGCATCATGCCTTTGAGCTTAAAGGAACAAATAATTTCAGAAGGAAATTTTGCCCTTTATTCTTTCTCACGAGCAAATACATTTTGCTGCCGCTATTTGTGATTGCACACTAGGGATACGCCCAATATCTCTACACTTGGAATGTGTGTGAGATATGTAGGCACTGTTAGAAGTATTTCTGGTAGAGATAAGGAAAGTACTAATTCCATTGTGGAAAATACCAGTAGAAACAACAGTATTCAACAAAGCAGCCTGAGGCCACAACTACTGATAGAACGAGACACTAAGAAGGTGAAAGATAAGGCATGATCTTTTTCTCACACATAACAGGATTAAGTATATTTAACTTAGCAAAACTGGGACTTGGAATATAATTACTCTTTACAAATGTTTTGAGGTATATTATTCACAATGGAAGGAAGGTTCTTGATACTGCAGGACAGTACTTTAACAAGAATAAGTGAGTATTGCTTTTCAGAATTTGTAACTGCTTTTTTCAAGGTTCCTGGGTTGCAGCATCACAAAACTTGATGGTTTTGTGGTGCTGCAACCAAGCCAGTAACACAGCACAGTGAAAGATGTGCTGTAGAAACCAACAGTGGAACCCAGTGATTGGCCAAAGAAATCCTGCTGGCACAAGGCAACCTTGTTCAGTCACTCCATTCTCAGTATTCTGCTGTTTTTTCTCTCCTTCCTTATCCTTGCATCTAAGGCATAGACCACAGAGTTGATGCTTCTGAACTGGCTGTGAACTTGTACAACTGAGATGATTATTGACTCAAACTTTGGGCTCATGAAAGTGACTTAAACTGCTTTGGGATCTGAGATCATCTGGTCATATTCTTACCACATGTAACACTCCTGTTGGGTCAGTAAACCTACTGGACTCAACTTGTCTGTTGGTGGGACCAGCTCTTGAATGTGCTATGCTTAGCTAGCAAAACTAATGCAATAACAGAGTCACGTGAAAGCTGAAAATTTGCCATCTCTTCCTTTTCAGAGCCAGATTGCTTAGTGTGAATACCATTTACTTTACAATAATGTAAATACCATGTACATTATTTACATTACTATATAATGTGAATAATGTAACCTGTACAAAAAATTTAAAAAGTCTACCTCTAGTAGGCTATTGTTGAATCTCATGGGTATAATATTTCAGTGAGGATTAAGTATGTTTCAAAAAAGCCATCAGTGCAATGTTTGGTGTTGTACAAAACCCACCGATGTGCCATGTTTGTGTGTCCCCAATAATACAGGAGTTGGTGAACTTTTTTAGATGTGGAACATTCATGAAATGCTGTGATAGGCGAAGACTTCGTTCTGTGTGTGCTTTGTAAAAATAAGTGTGTGTAGTATACTATGTGGTATTTGACTTTAGAGGACTATAATAATGCTATTGAACAATTTATCCTGGTGGCTTAATGATAACAGTTAGCTGCCTTCTTTGCCTTAGTCTTCAAGACTAAGGATTTGATGATCTTAAAGGGCTTTTCCAACCCAAATCTGTGACTATGAACTTAATAGAAGTGGACCTATTTTTGTAAACTGTTCTTATTTTTTTGATAACAGCATTTGGTTGGAACTGGACAGCATAAGTCTTACTAATCCTTTTTTCTTTGCTCCTTACAGACAATGAATGATTTTGACTATTTAAAACTACTGGGCAAAGGCACGTTTGGCAAAGTTATCCTGGTCCGAGAGAAAGCTAGTGGTAAATACTATGCTATGAAGATTTTAAAAAAAGAAGTCATTATTGCAAAGGTAAGGAAGGTTTTAGTTTTGATATTGGGTCATTTTAAAGAATGAAATAATCAATATTTTATACATAAGGTGTATTTGATTTTTGATGGTAACTTGATATAAATATGAGTGTATTTTCAGAAAACAAGAATGCAAAAAAAATATGTGTACCCATTTTGCATGCCTTTTTCCAGTATTTTATAAACTAGAGTGTGCTAAAACACTGAGAGTGTTCACTGGGCAGGAAGACAGTGCAATCCAAGTTTAAACAAGAAAAAATGAATTGTAGCATACATTAGATACTTTTTCCTAAGTCAATTGCAGGTTTATTCAGATAAAAGCATTTAATTTAATGGGCCTGTGTTTGTTCCTGCCATGTTATACAATATTGCTGTGTATGGGACTTATGATTCCATGTTTTCAGTTTTTGAAATGTAAGGAAAGTCTGAAGTTGATGTCTGAAGAAGTGGTTTAAACTGGCATTGTCCAGTCACTTAAACTTGTTAAGTGTTACTAGCCCTTGTGCTTGCTCATAATATCACTCAAGTTTAAACTTAGATCATCTGCTCTGAGCTTTGTTTCTAGCAGTTCTGGAGTTTTGAATCCCATTTGTGCAGAACAAGTTGAAAGCAAGAAACCTAAGTGCATTTATCAACATGAGACACAATTAAAAATAATCCCATTTATTAAGTGAGGAGATTTTGAGGGATGTGGATCTGTTGGGATTTTTGAATGCTTGAGGCTAACAATATCAGTATCCATAAAAACTGGATGTGAGTGGGAACTACTGTGTTTTACATATGTTATATTTTAAAATATCCTTCAGATTTTTCTAGTTTTCCCATTGACCTGTGAAAAGAGAGCTTACAAGAGTTTTGCAGTCTATCTCTATATTCATTTGTCTGTCACTCACTTTTTAATAACTTTTAAATGTGTTGATCAGTTTTTATTAAATTTGATAGAGGAGTAGAAGCCTCAGACAGTTATATTTCCATGAGTTTCATTACAACCAACCCCGTTTTAGGGGGAGAGTCTTAAACTTATGTCTTCAGCAGTGAAGAGACTGATCTGTGAGCTCTATGTGCCCTTAGCAGCTGTGTTGTGTGCACTGGCAGGCTCGTCAGCTTGTATGTGGCTTGGACTAACAGGAACAGAGACTGCCCTTCTTCGTAATCAGGACATACAGGAAGAAAAGAGGGTATTGCTGCTGCATTCTCCTGATTCTGCATAGGAAGGAGCATCTCAGTGCTCCTCCTTTTAAGACATGGCCACAATCTCTGTGGGCTGCCTTTTGTGTCTCAGAACCTCCCTGGCTGCTGAGTGCTGTGGCCCAGTCTCCATCCTGACATCCTTATCCAGTGTTCTGCTCACCTCTGGCACCTGAGGGGTCCTCAGGGGAGTCTTAGATCAGACTCCTGTGACACCCTTTTCTGCTCTGCTCGTTTATATCGTTCCAGCCTTCAGAGCATTTCAACTTGTTGCTTTGTATCAATAACATACAAAACAGATTTCTGAATTTTAGGGTTTTTCCATTTACTTTTCTGGCTGCTACAATATCAGGAACTTTTTAGAAGGGTTGAAACTGATTATTAGATACGTTTGTCTCTGGTGAAAAAAAATTCTTGTTTATAGAAGTATGTATAAATCAAGAGTGATTTTGAAGAAATCAGAGATACAAGTGTTCATTGATCTATTTACTTGGAAACAGAAAGATAGACTAGATTTGGAAGAACCTGGCACTCCTTAAAGCAGACAAGGTTTTTCTGCCTGTTTGTAGACTACCAAGAAGATTGTGTGAGAAAAGATGCCTTTCATCCTGTGAAGAAAATTAAAGCACCAGAGTCTTGGAAATTTGACTTCCTCAGAAATGGAATTTTGTTCTGAAGGGAGTCCCACAAGTTTTCCATAGTATGGTTCTATATTGATAAGAAACTAATGAAAGAATAAAAAATAGGCTTTTTTAGGCTTTTTTTTTTTTTTTTTTTAAACCGTACTTAGATCTTCTCAAGTGAAGTGGTCGTGTCTTTTTCCCTATTGTCACTAAATACCAGTTTTTCTACTCCTTTCTAAGCTAAAAACAAAACAGACTTGAGTTTGAACTTAGCTGTCATGCCCGGTCAGCATGTGATCATGCCATGGGGTTTCATCAATGGCATTTAGTTCTGGAGATCAGTGCTAAGGGTACAGTTACTAGGTAGAGTAGATCTATAGTCCCAACTCAGCCTGTAATGGGATGTAATAGACCTTCTAGAGTCATAGAATGGCTTGCATTGGAAGGGACCTAAAAGATCATCTAATTCCAAACCCACTCCTCTGGACAGGGGTTCCTCTAGACTAGGTTGCTCAAAGCCCATCCAACGTGGCCTTGAACGCTTGCAGGGATGGGGCACCCACAGCTTCTCTGGGCAGCCTGTTTCGGTGCCTCGCTGCTCTCACAGTAAAGAATTTCTTCCTAACGTTTAATCTAAATCTCTCCTCTTTTAGTTTAAAACTGTCCTCCCTTGTCCTATTGCTACCTGCCTGTGCAAAAAGTAGTTCTACAGAAGGTCATACCTCTAACAGCATACTGAGGCAGAAAAGTGGTTCACTGACAGCTGTATAGCATCTGCCCAGTTCAGACTAAATCTGTTGATCCTAAGTTTTCATGACAGATTAATATTACACTTACCAGGAAATTGCTACCAGTATCATAGACTCCTGAGGCAATGCCAGAAAAACTGCCCATTGCCAGCTTTTTATGCCACATATCTGGTGAACTGCAGAGGTTTAAAAATAGAAAAATAAACCTTTAAACTTGCTTTTCTCCTTAAAGTTTTGTTTGTTTGTTTTTCCCCCAGTATGTGGTTGTAGTGTATATACTCAATGTTGCACTGCTATTCAGCTAAATGGCATCATAATTTATTACCACTAACTCTGTTGTTGTTGTTTAGCTTCCTATTTTGACAATTTTAAAATTCTATTTTAAAACTCCTGACATCTGTGTTTACTTTCCAGTTTAATAATACCTTATCTTCAGAGCATAGTCTGATAAGTATGTGTAGTACAATAATGTTATATTGGTATTATTTGTAGCAATAATAACGTGTACTCTGACTAAATATATTTACCTTTGCAGGATTACGATTGAAGTTTGAGTCACACTAGGCTAGTCTTTAGTTCTGTGTAATATAAAACTCAGCGGTAGCTTAGCACTACGGAAAATGGCTAAACCAGCCCAGTGGCTCTCAGGCTTTTCAGGCCTGGCACCTGGCAGCCTGGGGAGGGAGATTCACAGCAAGTATTACATGCAGAATTGCATAAAATGGCTGTGTATTCATGATATGAACCCCCTAAGAGCTGTGCTTTCTCCCTAGTCTTAGGGATTTGTTCATGTTGCAGGGCAGGGCGAGCTCTCTGCCCACCATCCTCATCCCCTCGCCCCTGTACAGCTCTGCTCTCTGCAGACCTGATGGCCTTGCCCTCACCTCCCCAGGCTCCTTTGCTCCCCAAGAGGATGGGGAGTAGGAGAAAGCAGGTGAGCTTCCTGGGAAGGGAAGGCACCAGTTTAGTTTCCTTCTCTCACTTTGGTATAGGGCTTGTTTTAGGCTTCTCTGTTCAGGCTCACAGACAGGAGAGTGCCTCTTTCCCCATGTGTGGCTGAAAATGAGTTGGGGATTGTGTGGACATCTCTCACCTGAGAATGAGGCCAATGTCCTCAGGGAAGGAGGTCAGCCTGGTCAGAGGAGCACTGCTCGCTGCCAGACTCCTAGTGACAGCCTGGGTGGATAAAAACAAAACCAACACCAAACCAAGTGAAAGTTTAAAACCAGAAAAACTGACTTTGTGTAGCATTGGGCTAGGTGAGACTGGGTTTTATATTTGCCTGTCAGTTACTTCATGTGTATGTCTCTTGCAAATTTGTTCAGTCTCTCTAAATATTCATTGTTCAGGTGATTCATAGCAGAACTGTGAAGTTGTGATGACTATATTTTTAAGCTGTCAAATACAAAATTATAATTTCTTCCTTCCCTGAACCAAGACTTCACCTTAAAACAAAAAAATAAGAAAACCAAATAAAATATGTTAAATTTTGTTTTCTCAAACTTAAATATTTTCTCAAACAATGTGAAGATTCATTTGTTTTTCAAAACTGTACTGTAACTTTCTCTTTTTGAAAAGTGTTGACCTTTTCCTTGTAATTAATTAAATAACAGTTTTGTATCTTAACTCAGACCTACTTCTTCTACTCTCTATTTCTCAGGATGAAGTGGCTCATACACTTACAGAAAGCAGAGTACTGAAAAACACCAGACACCCTTTTTTAACAGTAAGTATTGAGGACTAGTTTTAAGTACATTAGCAGGTAATTTTCAACACCCATTATGAATGTATTTTGCAAACAAATTTTGAAGTCTTTCTCATGATTTGTAAACAAGCAGTAGCTATCTGGTGCCTATGGTATCCTTTATCAGGATATATAACTAAAAGTTCAGAAATAACGTTGCTAATAATTTTGTAAAGCTTAACTGCACTGAAAACATATTTAATTGTAGAATGTGCAATTTTTGTATATGAACACTTTTAAAATAAAAGCTATAAGTGTAAGTTATTTTTACCAAGAAAACTTAATTAAGAATTCAGCAAAACAATAAAAATAACTATTTGTTCAACATAAGTAGCCCATAGAACCACAAAGCTCAAGTTCTAGCCCCACTACTCTTGTCTTCATATGGTTAATAATTAATAGAACGAAAATACTGAAAAGAAGATGAAAATTTTGAGACTTATGACAAATTATGGTTAAGTTTACAACTGAATTTCTTCTGTAAAATTAATTCTGATTCCACTTCTATGAGAATATATTAGAAAATATTTTCATTTATTTCAAAATATGATTAGCATATTGTTAAGACAGGGAATTTTTTTTTTTTTTTTGGTATTAAAATGTCAAAGTATAGCATGGAAGCTTTCCTTTTTCGAGAAAACCTTTTAGAAAGCAGAGAACTGCCATCACATCGCTTGGCCAAAATATTCTGGGAAATTCAGTCAAGGGAAAAGAGATCCTGTAATGTTTCTTAAATTAGAATGTAAAGGTAAGGAGGAGTAGCCCTGCCTCGAATCAAATGATGCAACCATGTTAACTGCAGTTGTATCTTTTTATTTTTCTGTTATTCTAAAACAAGTGTTTTAATGGGACATGCAGTGTTTAAGTCACATGAGTCTCCTTAAGCTTCTTTTCCTTGAGAACATGTAATTCTAATGAATTTCCTCTCTCTTAGGCCAAGTCTTAACCTGTAGATTTTTATGATATCATTTTTTCCAATCAAAATGAAATCAACATTGATAAGTCAAAAATTTTAATTAACATCTGTTGTAACTTAAAATGATATGTAAATAAATATATATTAATTTGGCACTCAGTGTTTTTAATATTCCATAGTATGTGAAACTGGAGAGTCCTTGCTTTGCAAATAAAAGCAGGCTGGAGGTTAAGATCACTTTTAAGATTTCATTTAGGAGAAATTAAAAAGAATATTTTAATTTCTCTCTTCATGGGCATTGTGGAAGTGGACATCATGAGTGGTAATGAGCTGGTACCATGTATAGCAGTAAGAAATGTAGTATAATAGTGTCTTAGTAACCATTTATTATTTTATTGTGACTAGCATGATGTTTTCATGTCAGTAGCCATGTGGCAGAGGTAAGACTTAAAAGTTTTTGTGTTAATTCATCTCAAGCTCCAGATAGGAGATTACACTTAAGTTCTCACTAAAGTCAGAATTTTCTACTTAAAAAGATAAAATTAAATTTTGTTACAGTTTAAGTACAAGAAATTGGGTTAATACAAGATGATAATTGGTTTGATTTTGCTGTTTTCTTTGCAAGTCCTTGAAATATTCCTTCCAGACAAAGGATCGTTTGTGTTTTGTGATGGAGTATGTCAATGGAGGAGAGGTAAGTTTAAGAAAGATGTTCTGCACTTGTAATGGTAATACTGTCACTGGTTTACACTTTAAAGATTATAATTTTTCTTGCCTTTTTTACTTTCTGGTGTCTTTGAAGGGCTTTTAAAAAAAATTTTGGAACTTTTATGTGAAAAACAACAGTTGACATGTTTTATGTCTTTGCTGTCAAAACTACTTCCTATTTTGGAAAAATTAGACTCCTGTATAGTGAGAGATAACTTCATGGTAGTGAAATAATTACAAATAGCTTGCTTATTGTTTTTTTTCCTTAAGCATGTTATAGCACGTTCTGGCATGAAACAATCATAATCTAGTGTAAACAAACAAAAATAGTTTTGGCTAGTCTTACTTTTGTCCTAATATGAAATATGTGCTCTCTTTGCTATAGCTATTGCAAATATCTATTGGAAAAGAGTGGAACATTCATATTTTTCAGTACTTCTATCGCCTTCACTTGCTGTGTATTCTGGAAATTTCAACCTCAACACTGACCTTCTTAGTGTTGTTAGCTTTTAAGCCGTTGCTGTCCTCCAGCTGTTTACTAAAGAATGAAATATCAAAAGTGATACCAAACAAATTGAATTAGAGAACTGCAGACTAAGAAGAGGGCTTTTATCTTCCTTTTAGCTGCTGTTTGCTGTTCAGATTGTATCTCATTACAACATGAACTAGGGGATTTTCCTTACTTTCTCTACTATATGCTGCATGATAATGTTAAAGGACTTCTACTAGGTGTTTTTTTTTCTTCTATTAGATAACTGGTCAGGAATTTCTGTGGCAGATAACATGTTTTACATTATGCTTTTGCTGTGTTCTCCTGCAGTAAAGCTGTCTTCAGTTATAATCCTAATGCCTAAACATCCCCAAAGTGCCTATCTTGCACTTGTTGCTCTGGCACCTTCTCAGTCTGAGGCCCATTTGGATCATGACTCGTTCTTGGCTGTCCTCTACCAGCCATGGCTAAATATGGTGCTGTTGGGTTCTCATATGGCAGGATGGCTTATTTGACTCGATATGTATAAACCCAGTTCTGGATATCACAGGCATTGAACCAGACACATAAATCTCCCTCAACAGTAACGGGATAACAGCCTTCTCTTGGACACTCGGCTGGCTTATTTGACATTGAAATTGTGTCACCAATTTTAAGTCAGTGTTGTCTGCAATGAGTTTTAAGTGTTGCCTTATAAACTGGCTATTCTTCATAGTTTTCTCTGTGTAAAATGTTATTGTATTTCTGTAATCATTGGGGAAACATTTTGAATGTATGTTTTTAACATCAGCCTATCATTTAGCTCTTAATTTTTTTAAAAGGTTCCTTTCTGTCGTATTTGAATGCAGAGCAGAGCACCCAGAGGATGTTTTCAACTGAGGGTGCTCTGACACTGTGTTTTGACCAATGCATTTCTCTGCCTTGGGTGGTGCAACTTTGTGGCTAGTGCTGCAAGCATCTTGTGTCATGGATTTCTTGGTGTCCGTCTGCTTTTGCTTATGGGATTTGAATAATTGCATTGTATTTTTTTGAAGGTTGGGTTGCTTTTTTCCAGGTATGATGCTTCTGTTTGTCAGTCTTGCTCATGTTCTTTGCTGATGGTTCCCTAATTCAGTAAGCTAACTGAAAATTTTTGCCACAGTGGGAAAATAATGCTTTTATAGTAGGCAGTTTTCTTTGAAGAAAGTCTCTTCATTTGCTTATGTGCTTCTCTTTGACTGGAGAGCTAGAATAGTAAGTTGGACAAGCTGTCTTTTCTAATAGCAGAATCTTTAGTTTTATGAAATTTTCTTATGAATTTAAGACTTCGGTCACTGTCTACTAAGAAGAATACAGAAGACTTCAGATTTGTAAAAACAGACGTGTTATTAACTCAGAGCTACCGAAAGTAAGCTGCACAAAGTTTAGCCAGTGTTTTAACCTATATGGTACACAGACTTTTTTCTTTTGCTGCTTCTCTCTACTATTCTGCCTGTGTTCCAAGGAAGTTTCATTTCCTTAGAATGTTTTCTGACTGCTGAAGGTGTTGAAAACTCATCTTTTAGTTATATCCTTCCAGTGGGAAATTGACTCTGACTGTACCACGTTGCTTTTGATTCTCTCCAGTGCTGTACTGCCTTCAGTGTGTTTCTGTTTAAAATTCCTTTAGATTAAAGATTTCTTTTTAGTTAAACTGCTGTGACTGAGTCAGTTGGTTGGGAGTTTTCATGGATTATATTTATCAAGAGCACCATTACCCATAAAGTTCTCCAAATGAAGGAGTTCTTGAAGTTTGATACATATTCATGACTCTTACCTAGGTGAAAGCAAGAAAATGCCACATTTAGGCTTCTGCCCTAGTACAGGTGGGTGTAGTCAGTACTAGGAGTCTTCAGTTCCTCTTGCTATAGCTAGAAAGGAGATAGTCAAGGAAGGGGTCACTAAATGTTATTCTGGAGGAGAAGAAATTATAAGCAAGAATCTTCTGTATCTATAAAAAATCTAGATCCGTGTTGCATTTAATATCCCACTAGAATAGTAAAAGGTTATCTTTGCCTTACTTTGACTATGTAACTTTAAATTAGTTAGGCTCAGTTAAAAAAAGAACATGTTACAATGAAAATGGAACTGCATCAGATTTACTTGTCTATGTGTGTGCTTTTTTTTTTACAGCATACAAAGTATTACAGTGAGGAATTCCCTTTTGACTTCCTTTTTTTAAAGCAAAGCATATTATGTACATATATAGAGTAAAGAAAAACATTAGAGGATTGTTTCGAGTGGATTATTCAGATAGAAATATGTTTTCTGTATACTGACAACTTTTTTCACAGACTCACAGAATATGCCAAGTTGGAAGGGACCCACAAGGATCATAAAGTCCTGCTTAAGACTTGAAATGTTGAAATAATTGTGGGCTGAAAGCTAAATTTTTTCTTTATTTTGTTTTTCTGTTGGACTCTGTGGATGAAATGTTTACCAATATCTATTGATCATAAACTATATTATAGTATAGAGCTATAGGAGGATACTTCTGCCATTGTGATTGCTCCTCAATACCTTTGTTGTACTGAAGAAATTACATTAAAGTAGCCTTAAGATATCGAAAATTGATTTTGGGTAAAAACATTAATTTGGCTTAGCTGAAATGACCAAATGGCTCTTTATTGTTGGGGAATAATTTTGGAGTGTATGTTTCCCATTTTTTATTTCAAATATTTTGTTTTAAAGGTTGAGAAGCATTTAGGAATGAAATCTATTGCATACATTATTCTTCAGAGTACACTGGTTCAGCTGACTAATAAGTTGATTAACTTCCTTGCTCTGCATTTTCAGGATAATTCCAGATTCCATACTTTGTGACAAACTTAATTGGTAATTACGTGTGTAATAAAATTAGACTCTAAAATTTGTTCAGATGATTTCTCCACTCAGAGAATTCTGAATCTCTGTTCCTTGTGGCATTTTTGTTGCACAGCTCTTACTTCAATTCATTATGCAGGAGAGAACTAAATGGTGTATTGTAATTGAACAAGTGCTATTACTGTCTATGGAAAAAAAAAAAGGCAGAGGGTGCACAAGCTACCTAAGAAAAAATAAGTAAATGAGAGAATGTTCCTTAGCCTAAAATTATAATAGTCCAAGATAAGGGTGCTAAATTTCTTTGGGTATAGAATGTACCTAGAAGCAGTATAAAGTCTGAAACAAAAAAAAAAATTTCAAAATCGTAAGGCTGCCACTGCAAGTACTTTGCAAAATCAACAGTCAAATATAAAATGCAGAGCTAAGTAAACCCAATACAAGAGTAGGAGCCAGACATAGAACTTAGAATATGCCAAGTAAATCACTAGTGTGTGTAGAATTTTAACATATCAATTGATACAAGGTTATGTCTTTTATATATTTGGCATGCTTGGATCTGCAGCTGAATATACTTTTATGTTTGATCTTTATTAAAATTTTTCCATTAAATTTTTTTATTAGGAAAAAACCCCACGGCAGCATTGTTGTTCAGTTTTTAAAGGCATACCAGGAAATTCGTAGCTCCAGTCCTTACTGTAACAATCACACCCTCGTGTATGCCATAAAAATGTTATGTGCAAAATGGCTTTCATTGTGCCAAACCTATTTCTATTGCAATTCCAATTACTTTATAGCACATATTCAATAACTGTAAGTCAATAAATAGTGCAAATGTTGGAAACCTTTTTTATAACCTTCAATCAACTTTCTTCTTTTCCTTCACTGACTTAATAAACATAATCTTCCAGTCCTGACAATTGTAAATAGAACATGGTGGCTGAATTATTCCAAAATACTGAACCACCTAAATAGTTAGCTGAAAATAATGATGTAATCTCCCTGCTCTCCCTATTATAATTTTAGAATCTGCTTTAGTATCTTTAGTATATATCTGAGTGTATGAATGCACCTGTAACCTGCATTTTTGTATCTAAATGTACATTCTTCATTCAAAACTAGATGTATGGTTTGGTGACAACTCAGATGCTAAAATATGAAGAAGAGTGACTGTAGTGTCACATATATATTAAAATAAACTGTCTCAGGAACTCTTTGTTTCTTTGGCAATCACAGAACTGTTGTTAGTTGTTTCTAGCTGGTCATTTTACTTTGAAGTTAGTATTTTTAGTTAAAATAAATAATTTTGTTGGAAATAAACTAAAGAAAATAAATTTTTCCTATGTTAACTTTTCAGGTTATCAACTCTCAGATTTTAATTGGGACACTAAATGGAAACTAATACAGCTGCATTGCTGACAAGTATCCTGAAGTTTTAGAATTTCTAAGACTGCTGCTCAACTACTGGATTAGTCTATTCCATAGAGAAAATTGCAATAATCCTTTAGCATAGATATGAATGGAGGACTAACAGGAAGCTATAAATTTTTGGAATGTGTTGACCTGTATTTTTAATTACTTCTAATCCATCAAAACAAATACAACTCTTAAAAATGAGTGGTATTAGACCATTATTTATGAAAGAGATCACAAACCAGACATAAATGCATAAATTACATACCTTTTTTATTTTTCTTTGTGTGGATGAAGTTCTACTTAGTGGTATCTCTTATTTAAATATTTCAAAAATATGTGGAAAAGACCACAAAAATTGGGAAATTTGTTTGTTCTTTTCCCAATTTTGTAATATGTGAGGGACATCATGCAATCAGACTTAGTTGCTTAGTCTGGATGGGTCCAGTGTTGGCATTGGCTGTTAAGCAGGTGTCAGTCCAGAGAGCAAGTTACTACAGTAGACATACCTACAAAATAATGATCGTCCTCATCATGCAGATGTGCCATTTTTATACAGGATGTCTTGGCAATTGAAAAAGAAACTGAAAGGGGAATCCAGATACAATGAACAAAAGCGAAATATTTTCTTTAACTCATAGTGCAGTTTCTGTTTTCTGTGAAGTCTCTGCTTATACAGATATATGCTGCCAAAAGGCTTTGTTTACTGGAAGGTTTGTTTAGGTTAAGAATAAGGTGATACACCTGTTTTGAATTACAGCTGTCAGGAAAGAAGCGGAGTTCTAGTTCATAGCAGTGACTTTTTAGTTACGTTTTGAGAAGTAACAGCATCATCAAGGTTGGAAGAGACCTGCAAGATGATTTAGTCCAACCATCAACCTAGCTCCACCCTAACCACCCCTAAACTGTATCCCCAAGTGCCACATCTAGAAGTCTACCTGCTGAAAATAGTTGCAGCAATTCCTACGCTGTTCTGTGCCATGTGAATGGTGTATATTTCCTACAGGTGTAAAGTAGGTTGTAGTAAGGATGGATTAAGCACATAATTGACTTTTTTTTTTGGTTAGCTTTTGGTTTGGGGTTTTTTTTTCACCTACCTTGCTATTTCAGAATTCTCATCTACTTGATCCTTTTATCAGTGGAAATAAAAAAGCTGCATTGTTGTTATGGATTTCACTGTCTATGTCTAATTTATAAATGGTAACATTATTTCTGTTTTGTTGATTGGTAGCTCCTGTGGTAAACCCTAAAACATTGTAACATGGCCTATTTTGTTTTTAAGGAGAATACGGAAATACACTCACTAATCTTTGCTGGAGGAGTTACTCAAACTTTCTTAACACAGTAAATGAAACTCGCCATTTTGGAGAACACTTGGATTACATAGCCACTAGTGCTTTTTTAGATGTTGTTCCAAGGTCTGAGGGTGATGTTTTATCCAGTAAGATGCTGACAACCTTACAGAGCTTCACCTCACACTTTTTCATTGCAGCTGAAATTACTGGCAATATGTAATGATTAGTATTTTTCGCTGAAAGACTTCAGTTGAAAAAGTGCTGTTACTTATAAAGTATTAAAGAAGAGACAAAACCAGCAAAGAAATGTTTGCATCGTAGGAAAAAAATACACTAAATACATAGATTTGTTTTTATAAGCTCTAAGCAGTTATTTCCTCTTTCTAGTGACTGTGATATTGCTAGCAGTATGAATGTGCTATTTTTGTAAAATTCCTGTTCACCTGTTCAGTCCAAGTCTGTTGAAGAACTAGACCTTTTTCAGTTCAAAGAAAAGTTACTAAAGTACTGAAAAACATAAAGCAGAACCAGAATCTAGGTATTTTAGTGATATCTCCCAGTGGCTTAAAGCAAAATTTCGAGGAAGTGGTAGAGGGAGAAGTACAGAATGACACTGTTGCATACTTTTTTTTTTTCCCTCTGGTAACTGAAGGTTAAATGAGTAGCAAGCAGAATGCCTTAAACAAGATTGGTATATTGATTAAAACGCTGATTTAACAGCTCGCTTTCTCCCTTTGGAAACCTGGAAAAGATAAGCCAGCTGCTGTCTAAGAGTGCTGAGTGTCCACTGAGAGTACACTATCTATCATCACAATATGGTGATGAGAGGTGTTTTATGTTTGTGTTAATTTCCCCCACTAAATCAGTAATTATTACAATCCTGTCCCTGCTGTTTACCCTGCAGCTGTTTTTCCATTTGTCGAGAGAGCGGGTGTTCTCAGAGGACCGCACACGCTTCTATGGTGCAGAAATTGTCTCTGCCCTGGACTATCTGCATTCTGGGAAGATTGTGTACCGTGATCTCAAGGTAAAAAAAGAAAGGAAAAAAGTAATCAAATTTTTGTTTTTGCAGAGACTATGGGGACAAACACAAAGTAATTATAAAGTTGCACTATTCAGAGTTAATGGGAAAAAACCCCCTGTGCTCAGTTTTAAGTTCTCTGTGTGCTGGAGGAAGTCGTTTGATACAGTAATCTCTAGATGGGTACATTCCCTGACTTTAACTTGAGTAAAAACTGAAACAGCATCCTGTAATAACAACATTTGAAAGAGATTTAAACTTCTGATCCTCACCCTCCCTGCTCCCTGCCCTGTTACTTTATAACTTAACTTGGATTTCAACACGATTCTCAATATAATTCTCAATGTCCTCAAACAAGGGAAATGGTGAATTGGGACAATGTGACTACATTCTGTTTGTCTCAGCAAAGAGGTATGATTTTGTGTGATGTGAAGACATTTAAAACAATTCAGAATACTTCAATAGAAAAAGAATTTCAGCATTAATTTCAAATTTTTTTTGTCTTTCATTTCTTGGGAAAGATTCATATTATTGAAATGTAGTTTGTCTTAGATTTGCCTGCGTTTACAATTGTTTGTCCTCTGTTGCCTGGCGCTCTGTTGCTCCAGGTACTCTTTTGTCACAGTATGATTATGTTCTATGGAAAATAACCTCTGTTTTCAACAGGAACATTTTCTAACTTATGTGGGAGGAATTTCTAAATTCCATGAAAAGACTATTTTATTTCTATGTCAAGCCTTTAATTTCATGTACAAGAAATTTTGCACACTAGTGGAATTCATTCATGGAATCCTTTGTACAGGAACTGAGGAGAAGGAGGCAATGGTAGGCAAATTCTGCAAGGGGAGGCAGACAGAAAACAAAATGGGTTACCTGTTTGTAGCAGAATCTGTCATACTAACAGAAAATGCTGTGACATCTTGGCAAAATATGGAATTGTCTGGTCAAAAAATGATAGGCAATTTTTTATTTTAATTCTAAATAATAAGGAAAGAGAAATTTGATGTCATTACTCTTGTATTTCTGGTGTCATCTACTTCAGTTTTCTTTGTATGACACTTTCAACAGGAAATCTATACCTTTGAATTATGTTTCAGGCTTTCTGCAGACTTAGAAAGACATGGATATGACTGTTTTATGTTGATACTTTCACTACATACCTTATAATTTGAAAAAAACACCAAAAATGTTTTTTGTTGAGAAAAGTTGTTCAGTTCTATCTGTATTTTAAGTACTGCTAATTAAAAACTTTTGAGAAAGTGATATTAGCCATTTCATGTCTCAAAGCAAGAATCATGTATTTAAAAAGCAGTGCAAAGCATGCAGAGGTACATATTGACCACTTCAGAAGTGTCCTTTGCAAGTAGACAAAGAGGAATTTACCTCAGGGTTTTGGTTATCAGTAGGTGCCTTATCCCCATTTCTATCTGTTATTGAAAAGGTTGTGGAAGATGGAGGTATTTTAGGGATTTATGGATATATACTGTTTCATGACAGTATAGTAAGTAAAATGTATCTTGTTAAGTGAAGGTCATGATAGAGCAAAGGAAACCTATGAAGTCTTACCAAATGATAGCCATGATTGCAACTTTGAATTGCTTGATTGCATCTTCAGAACATTTAGAAAATTATTTTCCTTTTGTTTTATGGAAGATGCACCAAATTTGTAAAACTTCAGAATGAAGGGTCATGCTTTGATTGACCTGAGATTTACTATTGTAAACTGTATTGAAGTATTAACTAATTATTTAACTTGTATGACAGTAAACACTGTTAAATGCTGTAATATTATAAATGCTGTATTTTTTTTTAAATTAAGACCAAATTACATTCTGTTGCAAGGATAACTCTATCTTTTTTTCAAAATTGGTGTAATACATCAACCTGTCCTGTTAAGAAATACTAAGGGAACATTTTTCTCCCCAATACACAGTTAGAAAATCTAATGTTGGATAAAGATGGACACATAAAAATTACAGATTTTGGACTTTGCAAAGAAGGAATCACAGATGCAGCAACTATGAAAACATTCTGTGGTACTCCGGAATACCTGGCACCCGAGGTATGGTTTAGAATATATTCTTATAATACAGTACAAAATGTTTCTTTTCCATTTAATTTTAGACTGACAGTTTGCCCGACTAATACTATACAGTTGTTATTCAGAATGGAATGTGCTGCTACTCTTTGAGGTGATTGTATGTGTATTGATGCTTTGCTTTGTAGCGTTTAAAAAGACCTCTAATGTGCGCTTTCCTTCTCATGTTTGCCTTCCTCCGTTAAAGTTTTTCTCTTCCGATGGCTTCTTCAAAAATAATTTTCCATCTGTCTGTCACTTGGAACATATGATCCTGTCTAACTGAGCTGTATATCTAGCATTTATATAGCCTCAGTGGAGGCGAGGGAAAATAGGAAGGTACTGAGTTTGGGTTTTATCTGAACTCCCCAGTTGCAGGGGAAGGGAGTTGAAATTTTAGATATTTCTGCTAAAAACAGTTCTGTGTGTAAACCTGAGAACTTGTTGAGGTGGGCACCAAACCTTAGCTGTTTCCTAGTATGCAAGAAGAAGGGACATCACAGGGTATGTCACCCCATCGTTATGATTAGCTAGCACCAGGAGTGCCAAGCATCACACTTCTCCAGTACTGATAAAAAGATGGACATGAGGGCATTTTTTTGGTTCCTCTTGCAGCTCTGATTTGGCCACTTGAGAACCTGTTGTAGAAGCCTAAGCCCATCCAGATTATCTGCTCCAGTATTATCCAGTATTATTAGTGCTGACAGCTTTGCCACCAACGTCTACTAAAATAAAAGGCAAGGGAAGCACTACGAAGGTTGGGGTTTTGCCCTGTCTGGCTTCGGGCAACAGTACTGATTGTGGTGCTTGGAAATGTAACTCTGACTCTCCCCAGGGGCTGCCAAATGCAATACCAGTATTGATATGAAAGACAGCTTCTTTTTTTTTTTACTTAACGCCAAAGATTCTGTGAATGTTGAATTAGCCCTTATTTCCACTCTTGTCAGCATTCAAGATTGCTAATTGACATAGTGCACACCTGATACTGAGATACTTTCAAGTCAACCTAAAGGGCTTTAAAAAGGCCCTTCAGTTCTACCTTTGTTTTAAGAAGGATTTGAAGGGTTTTCTGAGGGATTTCCCACCTGTTGCAGCAACTCAGCACCACCAGAAAGCCTTTTTACTTCATATTGTCTTTAAAGAGGACCGTACCTTAGTTTGAAGGGAGTTTGAAGGGAGCACTGATTTAGGGTAGCTCTTTATTCTCTTTATTCTCTATCAGCAGAACTGAATCATGAGTGCAGCCACAAGCCCTGGAGCCTGTTTCAACAAGCAATTTAGATTGCGTTTTGTTTTTTATTCCAAATCTTACAATTAAGGGATGTCAAAGAAACTGGTATACTTCACCTTCTGGATAGTACTGTCTGGGAATGAAGATTTTAGGATGGTTATGTTTGCATGTTTGAGAGTCTTTCTAAATCTCTTAAGTTTGAAGTCTTTTCAAATTTACACTCAGGGAGGAAATTGGAACTGCTAATAGTTGGTTATAAGTCAATATGGTATGTGGAGTTGATGAAACCATTTTGGATCATAGCAAGATCTTTTGTTCTTTTTCTCCAGCAGTAAAGGAAATATCAGGAGCCACCAACTTTCTCCTAATCCATCTGGTACTATCTTCCTTAATTCTTTCAGCAGTGATGAGAAATCTGAACAGTCATTCTCTCACACTGCAGGTTTGAAGTACCTAAATAATTTTTGTTGGCTAAATGTGTTCATTTCAGCTGTTTGGTGAGTCACCAACTACATGAGCTGTGAAGATAAACCCGCTGATACCTGGCCTCCTTTGTAGAATTCCATCCCATAGAGCCCGAGGGAGACTTGCATGAATATTGTTGCTATTCTGTTTGGCAATTTCTGACCTCTTCTTTGTGTTTAGTGAAGAGACACTTAGCAGTTATCTACATTTAAGGATTCCAGAACTACTTTTGGCCTGCTGTGAATCTTTTATGGCTACTTAGAAGAAGTTTCAGATCTGCCTGTTTGGCTTGGTACAGTGGCCACATTTCTTGTGTGTGCTGGCTCTTACCCCCTCTGTTGTCTTCTTGTCAGCAGTCTTGAAAACATTCTCAAATAGTGCAAATATACCATTCAGTTGCTTTCATTTACTTCTCCTTCTCTCACTTTTGAAAACACGTTAGCTCTCTTTCATCAAACTTGGCAACTTTGATTCTGGGTTTTAGACACTTACTACCACAAGCTACTCGATCCAGTTTGCTTTTCTATCCTCCAAAAGTCCCACTTCACTCCTCCACCTCCCATTATGAATATTTTAAGAGACCCACCATGTAAAAATCTGTCTTGAAGGAAATTGACTCTTTGTTAACCCTGGGAACAAAAGAACTTATTCCCTTTTACCTCAGAGATAAAGTGTTTAGAACAAGCAACCTAGATAGGTTGCTGATACACCATAAGAATACTCAACATCTTTATCCACACATCCTTATTTAAAAGACTGAAATTAGCAGTATGTGAACAACCTCGCTAAAAATAAACTTTCCTTTTGTACTCCCTGCTACTACAATAGTGTGTACCAGTGCATTGGCTGGATAGTTGCTCACCTGAAACAGTTGTATCTATTTTTATAGATGGAGCAGCTGACTGATAAAGGAACCGTCAAGAAACTGGTTCCTCCAGTCTGTGTGTGTGTGTTTCAGAGAATGAATGCGCAAAGATCACTTCTCTTTACAGTTCATACCAGAGAAATGATGACCAGATAGCAACGATTTACTACCTTGTCACACACTTTAGATCATGAGAACCAAATGTTACAACTGGACTTTAATCCAGTTCCCATGGTGAATTCTGGATCTCTGCATTTCAGTTCAGTTTCTTAGGACTAAGTGCACAGTCTTCGTTATAGGAGAGCAGTCAATGTGGTAAATTCTGGTGTCATGGGAGAGACAAGTTTTAAATACTAGAAATTACTTTTGAAGCTTTTAATCTTTTTAATAACGGGAGAAATTGGTTTGTCTATAAGCAAGTCTGTTATGCACTTCATAGATGTTATTCAAATCACTCTTCAAAGATGATCAATGATATGTAGGTGTGTTCTGATAAAGGGAAGAGGGTAGGACATAGTTATGTTTTATTAGCATAAAAGTACAGATTGGATAGATGAATATGTACAAGATTGTACATATGTACAGATTACTCTCTCCTATGAGAACAGTCACCTTTCATTAAAAATAAAAGGCAAATATTTCAATATAGCTTAATGCGGTTACTATCACTTAAAGATATGTGACAATGAATAAGATTGATAGATAAGATTCGTACTCTTTATCCATAGACATGAGAAGATGTGTATGTCATAACATATTTTAAAGTAGGACCAGTGAAGATGAATGAAATATAAAGATCAATTCCACAACGCTTGTTTGGCTGGTATTTTTTTGGTGATCTTTCTTTTAAAAAAGGGCCTGAGAGAGACCATGTGTGATCAGTTATCGCCCTGACTTTTGTCTCAGAGAAGTGAAAGATAGAACTCTTTTATCAAGAAGCAACTGCTGTCTCTCCTCACATTTCTTGTAATTTCTTACTTGCAGCTTTTCTTTTTGGGGAGGATATGGCTTTGATATAATCTAGAACCTGGCCATCAAAGTTCAGTGAATTTCAGCAAGGGAAAGCATGCTACCCTGTACTGCAGGCATGATTATGGCAAGAAAAAAGCACACTTTTCTTGTCTTTACAGGAATTGCAGTTGACTTTTCTAAGAATGTTGTGGTATATACAGATCATAAAAGGTTGAGATAGACTCAGAAAAAACATTTTGCCACTGATGCAACTGTACATTTATTTAATTCTTCTAATACTTGCTTGGATTGGGTCAGGGTATTTGCCAGTCTGGTAATTTTTTGGACTGAGAATATGATGATCTACTGCATAGCTCATCTGATGTGAATTGAAGTTTTTCTTATGGGGAAAAATATGATTTTGGGCAGGAAAGAGAGTTTGGACTAAAGACAACTATGTTATTTCGTTAATTTTCTATTAAGAAAAACTAATAGAATGTGTTGCAAAGAGACACAAACAGCAGGAGAAATTGATGAGCAACTTAAAATGTACAGATTACTCTCTGAAGAGTTGTTTGTGTAGGAATATAGAGGAACCAAAGGACAGAATAATTTTTGTCATGGCTTATGCAGTTTCCTTTTAATCTCCTTTCTTTTTAAATTTCATGGAAATTTAAAGATAATTGAGACATCGAAGTAATGTGTTTTCTGAAATTCTATGCAACTTCTGTATAAATAATAGGTATGTGGCATTATTTTCCACCTTCAGAACCACTGGATGAGAAGAGGAACCAATGGGAAATGGCATGTGGGAAATGGCACAAATTAAGAGAAAGCTGCTGTTAAGATGCTGATACATGGCATATTCATTCACAAGGTTTTAAGACCAGTGTGAACTTCTAAGAGTTGGGAAATTGCTATAAAAAATGACAGTGGAGAAGAAATGTTAGTCTACATGTTAGTCTCAGTCTTCCATCATGCTCTAGAGGGCAAGTTCTCACTCACACTTCGTTACCTCCAGTGACCACTAATGAATATTGACTCTTATTTAGCAGAAGGGATAGTTTATGTTGTTACTGTGGTTCTTTTTATTTTATGTGCTTCTGTTAATTCTTTTTTTAGAAAAAGGATAAGGAGACACTCCACCAAATTGTCTACATCGATAAAAACATATTGGTATTCTGATTCAGAGCAGTTTTGCTAAAGACCTGAGAGGCCTGTAGCGATGGTGCTCCAAAAAGATAGAAAGAACTTTGCGTATGAAATTTTCTGAAAGTGAGGCTAATGTATTTTTGAAGGGTTGGAGATAAGTTTGGTTCTCTAGCTTTACTCTTGTTTTGTTCATGTTAAAACTGTACTAAGAAGTGCATTTACAAGCAGAAATGCTGTGTTGTACATGATAGAGTCCTGGAAACAGAGACCTCCATCATTCGGATTTTGTGCCTTGATGGTATTTTCCAGTTATTTTTCACCTAGAACTAGAAGCAGTATCTGCTGCATTGTTAAAGATTTGCATTGTATTTCCATTCTATTTCTACCGTTGGCTTAGTGTCTTTGCTTCTCCAAGGATTTCTGTGAAATTTCTTACATGCTTGTAAATACGAGAGTCCTTTATTCCTTGCCCTGTGGTAGCTTGGAAAGAAGACACAGGCAGTGACTGTCCAGAAGTAGGCTGCTTGTAGCATCTTATCTTGTGCCTCAGGCAACATAGTGCAGACAGACTCAGTCAAGATGGATGTGTGAACTTGTGTGGATATATTTCTGGGTTTTGTTCCTCCCTTTGAATATAATCTTTTTAGTGCTGAGCTAATTATGTAGTCTCAGTTTTACTGTTGAGTTAGAGTACCTGATCAACTTTCCAACTGTAAAACAGTTTGAAAATCAAATGTAGCTTACATGCAAGACCCAACAAAATTAGAAGTGTTAAGTACGTTTTGGCAGTTCACTTTTATTATGCCCAGTCCTCAAATGTACCAGCAGACAATCATCTGAATGTTAGTTATTTTTCACATGCTTATGTGATCACACAAAAAGTACATGCTAAAAAGAAGCAGATGGTGACAGATGGGGAAGGTTGAATAAGGTGGTTTTGGAAACCTAGAAAAATGCACTTCTGTAATAGTGTAAAAATAAAAATTCTTTGATCGCCAAGTTAGAATGAACAAAATGGAGTGCACCCCCCAGCCCCCCAAAAAAGCCCCCAAAACCAAACAACCCCACAAAAACTTTAAAAGAAATGGAGCATATGTGTGTTCAATATATATTTAGGAAAGTATGTTGTACAGTGTTGTTTTGTCCATGGGTAGTTTTTATCAGCCAGAGAGTTGGAAAGGTTGGTAGTTATATTCTATTTTCTTTCTTTTAAAAAGATGTATTCAACTCAGTGGTGTTCCATACTCAAAGAATGGTGTCACAATGGTCATTCTTTATAGTAATACATTGGTAGCATTGCAGGTTGTGATAATACTTTTCTTCTCATGTCACAAAAAGATTTTAACCCTCTTATTATAATGGTACATAAATTATGTGTTTAGTGAGGATATCTGTACGACTAGAGCTAATCTCTAACAGGCAGCATTACCTCTTAGTCATATAGGCAAATGTAAAGCTAAGCAAGTAGAGAAGGTGTATTTACCAAAAGAAAATGTCTTTTGTGTGAACCATAACATCCAAGGACCTACCCTACCATAAGAGCTGGAGATTTGCTTATTATTTTCATTAGTTTAATGGAGTCTTAACACTCACATCTATCGAGTTATATAAAAAAATTAAAAATTCTTTTTCAAAAGATGTATTTTTCATTCATAAAAAAATGAATCTAATCCAATAAATATTAATTGCCAAGGCTTCTACCAGCACTGATGCCATAATTATTATTTTGTTTTGTACTTCAGTAGTGTTTGTCTTAAGCTGTAGTATGTTTCCTGGTGAGGCAGAAAGCTTTGCTTTTGGTTGTTGACTTTTGCTTAAAACCAAAAAGCCCCAACTTCTGATAACCTACACTCATTTTCCTGGAAGTATACTTAGTAGTTGCTCAGTACCTGAACAGTGTAGTTGTACTGTTGTATTTTACTTAGCTGATTTTCTTTTGGCTTCAAAAGGTTAGTTGAAGTTTACTTCCTCTGTGTTTACCTAGATGCTTCGTGCATAATCCCATTCTTAGCAGAGGCACAATAGAATTTATTTTACCTGTGGAAATGTGGTTTGGTGCTGGCACGTGCTCTTGAACAGCTGTCTGCTTTATATTTGGCTATGTTTTATTTCTGGGTGAGGACTAGTGGAGGGGGGTGAGGAAGAACAGCATCTATGCCTGAAAATATTTTCCCTTTTGATTTATGGGAGACTCACAATATGGAATTTTCTCTTTAGACTAGAATTACAAGTAAAAAAATTACTTTTTTACATTGTAAGGAAATAAAAATGCAGAAAGTTTTGTGTGGAAATGCTGGTATCTCATGAAAATTCAAAAATGAGGGGGTTTTCCTGCTTGGTTATCACTTATTATGTTTTAGTGTTCTACCTCCTTTCATCATATGCTCCCAAGTCATCAAAAGTGCTAGTGACTTGAATGTGAGCATTTTTGTCAGCTTGGTATTGCTAGTGGGCCCCTGAGATGAACATGATGAAATGTGGACAAGGCAGGGTATCCAGAGCAGAACATCATTTATCGGCAATAACCAGTATCAAGGTCAAAAGATGGGGAACATTTAGATAAGAGTAGGAAAGCATTGCTCAGTTACACTTACAGCAGAGTTGCTGCAACAACAGATAGACTGACAGAAGAGTTAGACTTTCTCCTGAAGCCAGATAACCAATAATGTAACAAGAATTTGAATTTTCATGCTGTCTGGTTAATCTCACCAGACACAAAAACCAATTGTCCACATGCAGTATCAGACTTCTCAAGGGGAAAGATGTAACAAATATGCAAAAATAATAAAACAAACAAAAGACTAGAAAAGAGATTAGCCTCACACTGCCCATGAATAAACTTTTGTACTCAAACCAGAACTTTAAAGCACAGAGCAATTTTCTAATAAAGTACACATTTTTTTGTAAAACAAGTAAGTGTGACAATTCTTAGAAAGACTGTTTCAATGACATGCTTGAAGCCTTTTTCATTAATTTTCATTTAATCAATACAAACATTATTTCCATCTCAGCAAAAGCCTTTAGTTTTTCTGAGAGTAATGAAGCATAAACAAAAGCTGAACAAATGCTGTTTAACATCAGTAAATATTCAAAATAATTTCAGGAAGAATGAGCAACCAGAAAAAATATCACAGTATTATCATTATTTATTACTTTTTGCACATCTTGCATCTTATGACTGTATGTTTTAGAGAGTACTGCTATTGCAGTGATAATTAATACAGATATGAACAAGTCTGCAGTTTTTCTTCTAATGGTGGAGTGGGTAGAGAGTTATGAGAGACACGTGCCATCTTTCTGAAGACTGAAATCATATTTTTCTTTTATTTGATGCCTTCTGTGAAAGGTGTCTTTTCAGGGGTTGTATAACATGATGTGGTTGTTTTCTTGGCTTTTTTTCTATTATTTTTTTTCACCAGGGCCAGCTCTTTGTTAGAATACGTTTTTTCATGTGCAACAGCTTAACTACCTTTTTCTTTTTTTTTTTAGATTTTGAATTCTACTGAAGTCTGTCTCTTGTAGGAGGTTAAATGCATTAATTAGTATGCATGCTTTTTACCCTAGGAGGTTTTGTTTAATTCACATTTCTATCCAAACATACCATTTCTGATGCAGCACGTGTTCCAACAAATTTTAGAAAAAATTAGTTGGCTATTTGTTTTGTTAAGATTATTTAACAAAAAACTAGGTAAGGTGGGCAAAAGCTCAAGTACAAAGATGTATTGGGAAGATAGTTTACATTAGGACCAGAAGTAAAACAGTACTGCAAACTAGAGAGAAAATCGAGAAAAACTACCTGCAAAAATTGGAGCAGTAGAAAATCGTAGGTACCCATTTCCTGGGGTGTCAATAACCTTGATGTTTTGTCTTTTCAGCTGTGTTTAATAAAACCAAAGAGTATTCATTCAAGTGGGTTTTTTTCCTATTGATGCAGCAACACTTCCACTCTTCATACCAAGATACGATTATAGTAATTAAATTGTACAATACTTGGCAAACATACCCTTCTGTAGGATGGATTTTCATACATCAGAATAAAAGTCTGTATCTATGAAGAAGTCTGTATTACCTTTGTTCACTAGCGTTAGACTATAAACCTTCTCGTTGTAGTTGTTACCACAATTGATAGAAAGTTCTAGGAAATAATACTTTTTAACTTTTTTTTTAATAACATGTGGGTGAATATTTTTTAACAGACCAACAACTGTAGCAATAAAAATGTGTGAAAGGTTGCCAGGAATGCTTAAGGAACATACACTCCACCTGAACCGTAAGGTTAATTGAAATCAGGGTTTTTTCCCCCTTAAATTAACAGTACACTGGTGTATCCAAGTTCTCAGTTTTCTTTTACAACATAGGTGTGCAGACAGTTTGTTTAGATGTTTAAATATTTTCCCATCTGTTCTGTCAAAATTATTGATTGAGCAACAAGCTACTTGTAATGTCCTGTCTGAAGGTCTGTATCTAATGGATTAAGGGAAACCATAACTATGTAAAAAATATAATTGCTTTTCCATTAAGTTGCCTTGGTTATCCAGCACAAAGTATGAGTCCAATATTTCGACCCAATGCTGACAACCCTTTGTAGAGGATCGAGAATGAATTTTACATTGAGCCTTTCATGCTCAAGGTTACTGCTATAAACCTTCTCTGCAGAGTCCAGAAGTTACAGCAGCCACCTACTATTTAAAGGTCTGTGGGAAATTCAGTTCTTGACTGTGTGAATTTCTGCTGTGCAACTAAGAGTCTTCCAGAGGATGCTCATCAGGGATGTTGTGTTTTAAGAAAACATGGTAAAAACAGGATTAAGGGATTTTCTGCATTGAGCTCAGTTTGTGTCTGAGGTAGTCACACCTTGTATTCAGTGTTCTGTGTTTAGTGAATTATTGGAGAATCCTAGTTCCACTGAAGGTGAGGGGAAGTATATGATTGACTTCAGATGCTCACAGTCTTCACCTGTTATACTACTGGCTTGCCTCCTAAAACATTTCTTTTCACAGAAACTTTTAAAAGCATTGCCTGTGCATGTATCACCTTCTCTTTGGCATTGAGATGTCTGCTTCCTAAGTCTCTGCCCCAAGCACTTGTAAACAGGAGTTTGCAGATGTATCTCAAGCTGTTGCCTCCAGCTCTAGCTTCTGAAGCAATAAAGATAATAAACGATATCTTTTCACTGGTTTTCACCATAAAATTAAATGGACATCAAGTTCTGTGGGCTGTACGTTAGGCTCTTAAAGGAATGACTTGTAAAGCAAAGGATACCTGGAGATGTATCGACTAATAAACCTAAAAATTAAAATCTACAACCACTGTTGAAGTAGAGGAGGAAGTCTTTTCAGTGGATTTTATTTTCTGGGAAAGAGAAAACTTCCAGTGGTACTAACAACTTTTTATTCAAGTCTGAGACAGAGGACTTTTCAGCAGCGGGGAATAGTATTATAATACTAGAAGACTGCCTTTTTTTTTTTTTTTTTGTCAGTAAATGTAAATACAGGAGTATTTTTCTTTACTGATCTGTAATTACTTGCCAGCAAAATGAATTATTCTGTGTGAGGGAAACCCACAATTGAATTACCATGATCTTAGCAGCCCTGCAGTATGTTTGCGTTGTCTTAGTCATCACAAAGGAAATCTCAGGTCTGTGAACTAATTTTTTTTATTTTGTATGTAGGGCTTTGCAGTCTTTGCTCTGTGTACAAAGCACTATCCCATTGCATACTTGCTCATTGCCACCAATGCTCTCCAGAAACCCCAAAGAGTGCAGAGATAGTGGAGTCACTAGAGAATATTTTGTTTTCCCTTGTTACAGTTGGCTATTCCTGCTATCTCAGTAAAGTTGAGTTGCCTTTTAACCACAATACAAATGAAAATTTTAAGGTAAATAAATAGCTCTCCCTTAGCTGAAACGATAATGTTGTCTAGTGCTGCTAAAACATCCATAAAAGCACTAAAGTACCTGCAGGTGGCTGATGTTTCTTGCTTGTTAGGAAGTGTGTATGTTACTTAACCTTTTGCATATTTATATAACACTGGAAAAAACAAACTTCAGTGGCACCTGTGCAGCTGTTTTTAAAAGCATCTGTATAAACCCAGGATATGTCCTTGTACTGCAGGTGTAGGTGCTAAGTTTTAGAGGAGCAACAATGGCTGTAAAAACTGTGGTGGTTTCAGTGCAGCTCTGAGTGTATGCCCACTTTGGAACCCTGTTATACTGCTGGTGTGCTTTAGAGAAATGCTGGTTGGGAAGGGAAGCAGGGCCTTAATTTTCCCATTACTTGAGCACAGCTGTTACAGCTGTCTGTGTGTGCAGGAATACCTGTCAGAGTGAGTGCAACTTCTGTGGTGCAATTTTGGGACAGAGTTTGACAACCATGTCTTTCTGCAGCAATGCCATATCTGATACTGCCTGACCTGGTGTTCTCCATTGTGCTACTGGAACTGTTTGCATGGCACTTGGGTGGCTTAGATCAGAGAACTTGATTCAGGGGAAAAATAGTCCAAGGTGAAGGTTTTTTCCTCCGTTTTTTTCTACTCTCTTATGTAGCGTGTTGCATAGTTTGGCAAGGTAAGGGAAGCTGTGGTGATAGAACAGAAACAAGAGCTTGAATTAGGCTGGCACTGCCTCTGAAAGAACCAGCTGTGGAACTAGAGCCCTGAAAGCAAATTGAGTAAGATTCCCTTACGTAATAAAAATTATGGTAATTTTTTGAGTTTTATTTCCCGTGATCTGTGGTATCATCCAGAACTGCAGTAAGTCCACCTTCTGCTTTACTCAGTGCTAGGAAGTCACTTGGGTACTGTGATGATGTGATGAGTGACTATAAATGCTGTCCACACACTGACATCACATTGTGCTGGAGCTCTTGTCTCCTAAAACCTCATCTAGCTCTTGAGAGGTGGCTTGAGATTCTGGCCCTCAACGTATGTGAAGCGGATGAAGGAAAGGAAGTCATATATCTGAATGATCTGACTATTTAAACAAATTTTGTGGAAGAAAGGGTGTAACTTCATCTTTACTTTATGAAAACACACCTGACTTGAGTATGTGCTCAGTGTAGGTGCTCTTTCTGAGCTCGTGAGTACCGTGTGATCCTTCTGTGTTGTACTCCTAGAAAATATTAGTACATTGCTTTACAACAGATATCATAGTGGTTGAGCTTGTGCCCTCTATGATGGTTTTGGTGCCTGGTGATGGCTTTTGGGCCTGCTGCCGTTCCTGCTGTGACCTTGAAGGGACTGGGTTGTTAGGACAGTGTGTTTGCTTAAATATAGACTGTGGGTCCTTAACAGCAAGGATTGACTGATGGAAGCAGCTATTAAGGGCAGCGTACAAAGTATAAGAGATCAGACTTTCCACAGGGCCTCTGTCTGGGCTGGTGCTTAGGCTAGTACCCCACATATACAAGAATATCCCATAAATACTGGAGAGACAGCAGTGTTAGTCCTCACAACCAAAGGAGGTGTTTCTAAAAGTAGATATCCAGTTCACGGTAGGCAAAAGATTGAACTATTCCTAGGTGCAAATCCTTCAACTGTGTGTCATGTTCATTTTAGCGCTGAGTTGAAGCTTTCTTGACCTATGTTCAGTGTAATTAAAAACAAATCCTTCAAATCCAAGAACTGTTTGGAAAGGATTCTGTAATGCTAGGGCACAGTGTACAGACATGTTCTCATGCCTGCTCTAATTGCACAGATTTGGTTGTAGGAGCTGCTGGACTCCAGCACTTCACTTCCATTGACTGGCCACAGTCTACAAATCCTTGAGTTTCTTAACACCCTGAGGACTAGAAAGGACTTAAGGAAATAATAATGCATCTTCATTGTGAATGCATTATGCATGCTAGGAAGTCACTTATATTAATTACATTTATATTAAAATAACTTGAGATGCATTTTGCTTTATTTACACTATTTTCAGGCTGTTTTCCTTTTGCCTAAATAAAACCCTTTTGATGCTCTTGCTTGTCTGGCTGGCTGTAAACCAGGTATTTAAACAAAAATAAAGAGTTGCCAGTTTTGCCAGCTGGGGATGAGAACCCGGCTGGTGATATGCGGGTTTGGGAGGCAGTTAATCCAGCTTTTATGCTTTTTTATGATTTTATGTAAAAAGAGGTTAAAAATCACATTTGGCTCTTTCTTTGTACCACTGTTTTGTTGCTGTTGTGGGAATGCAGCAAAAGGTTGTTCATACTTTTTATTATTATTAGGTAAAGTCCTGCATAAATTACGTAAAGGCACAAATACAATTTGCTTTAGCTATTGTCCATGTGACTTGCCTTGTTCAGAGAACGATATGTTTTATTTTCCTTTTGCCTTCTTTTGTAAATCACAAATGCAAACCACACCTCAACTTACTTGTAAAAAGAATCTACCACTATCTCATAGTTTTATGTATTTTGCTAGCTTCAAAAGAAAAGAGTAGCTAACTCTACAGATAAGAGAAATAGTAACAGTGCTAATAGATATAGTAGAAAAATACATGATGCTTTTATTCTGTGGTAGAAGAAATGGTGATTTAAAGACAAGTGTCACAGATTTTATATACAGTTTTTCAGCAAATAGCTTGCAATATGCTCAAACTCATAAGACATTTAATTAATTTGAAAATGTGGGAGTTATTTGAGTTAATTTTTTCATATGTACTTATTCAGATAATTTGTTGAATTTTACACTTTCCAAAATTTCACCCTCTATTTGGAAATATCATTGATGTAACGAGTCTGTTTGTTTTGGCACGGTTGTAAATAGTATGTGTTAATGTGTTAATATTTATGATTTTTTTAATCTTATATACACAAGAGGGATTTTTAATATACTTCTTTTCATTGTGTTTCTGCTACTAATCCTTAAGGACAGTGTAAACTAGAAGTATGAATGCATTAATTACTGTGGGATTTCCAAAATTGCCATACTGGATCAGACTGCATGTTTCTGCTAATAGCATGCACCAGATACTTCAGAGCAGGCTTGGATTTACAGTAGGAGAAAAAAGAGAGGCAAATAAATGAGCTCAACACCCCTCATTAGGGCTGACTAGGGAAGTGCATATGTCCAGTGTGTGGCCATGGCCACTTAGTGTTCCCAGGTAGGTGAGGAAATTATTACACATTTTAGGCAATCACAAGATAATGTACTCATGGACAAAAGTTATTTCTGTTCTGTTAGATGCTGCTGTATTTGTTAAAAGCTGAAGGCTTTACGTGTCACCAGATTTTCACTACCTGATATCTAAAGGGCTGTTCCTGTATGCTTACAGTTTGAATCTGGATGAGCTCTTTGTGATGGTGATTCCATGTGTCTGTGTGTTTTAAAAAGTATTTTGTTTTCTGTGAATTAGTTTGTTGTTGGTTGGGGTTCTTTTTAAATCAGTCATATGGTGCTGCCTTTCAGAATCTGCCTTCCAGTGATACAGTAACAATTCTATATAAAGAATTATTTAATTCTTTATAAATATAGTTCTACTGTATTAGTTGCATTTCTTTGAGCTTTTTACCTGTTTATTATTTAAGTCTAATTTCTTGTTTTAAGGTTTTTTAATAAATCTCTCTGTAGGAAATACTGACAACTTGACAGATACAGTCATAGTGCCTTCTGTTTTAATGTTTATTAAACTTCTAACTGTTTCATCTTTTTTTGAATGAAGGGGCGTGATCTACTAGAAATTCACAGAAATTGGAATTATATATTCAGTAGCCTTCATTTTCCTTATTGCTTATGGTTTTGTCATGTGTGTATGCTGCTTTTATGTTGTCTCCATTTCTGCAGTTTAATATGAAGGTGTATTAAGGTCAAGATACACTGCTTAGATTCTTTATTCCAGTTCTCTGGGGCTGCTGGCAGAAGGGTTGTTTTTAGGTGCATGACACTGGAGGCATTATGTTAACAAACGATATCAACTTTATCACATTTCCATGCTTATATCTTATAACCATAGCATCATAGTAAACACAGTATCATATAAACATTGTCGTATTTTTTTGCACTGGCGCAGTTCAGCTGTTAGGACTGTTTAATGGAATGCAGTGGAACTGTCAGGAAGAAGGCATTGAGGACTTTTAATATAAACAAAGATCATAAAGAAATTAAACTTGTCTCAGTAAGATTAAGGTGGTACTAACTGAAGACTTTGGACAGGTGGATAAGAAAGAAAAAGTGATTGAGGAAAGAGATGTTTCACCACATCTAACTCTGGCATTGGTACCTCTAGATAGCACCTCTTTCTAAAGCTGTAAATGGGATGTAAATGATGTAAATGGGATGGCAGAGGATATAGGAAAGGGGAAAATGCAGTCAAGATCATTTTGAGCAAGTCATTCTCATTTTTTTAGTTTGCTTTTAGCAGTGCAGTCAGTGGTATGCCTGGAATTTCAGTGAGCTCAGGTGTGTGAGTCAGTGCTGCAGTTGCAAGTATTGAGTTAGGTTCTGGGAGTCCTTGTAGCACACTGTGAAAATAAAGTCTTAGAAGCCCATTCGTATAGAGTTGCATCAAACAGACTGAAATGATTATGTATAAAATAGTGTATGTCTTACAGATGCTTTTGGTTTCTGTGTCAGGTATTAGAAGATAATGACTATGGCCGTGCAGTGGACTGGTGGGGATTAGGAGTTGTCATGTATGAAATGATGTGTGGAAGATTACCATTCTACAACCAAGATCACGAGAAACTATTTGAGCTGATACTAATGGAGGACATAAAATTTCCACGAACTCTGTCTGCAGATGCAAAATCATTATTATCAGGCCTACTGATAAAGGATCCAAATAAGCGGTAAGTGAAATTAATTGGGTATACAGGCTTAATAAATACTCTAATTGTACTGGGTAGTGTAAAAACAGGCCAGTAGTGCCTGGTCTTTCTGACTGAAGGATCTGTCAATCACAGGAAAGGGCCATATGCAGCCGTACAGTCTCAGATTTCCACTTTTTCAATGCAGAAATAATTTACGAAATGCAGGAGAAAATTTTTTAATCATTCACAGCAAATACAGGGGTCTTTTTAGGATTAGAGTGTGTACTGGAACAAAGTGAAAGCTCTCAGTTGTTTTTCCCAGTAGGACTTAACCCTGAGTTGATTGTAGTGTCTTATGGGGACTACAGCACTTGTTCTTCCCTATCATGGCAGGATACATGTACAGACAGCCACAGCTATGTTTTATTAGGGCACATAAATAAATTACATGTTAGATCATGTAAACTCGTAACTCGTTAAAGAATAGACTTCTAAGTAAAATTTAAATAGGGTGGTTTGAAAGCAAGTATCACCCAGCTGCTGTCTGTGCCCTTTTGTGATGGGCTTTTCCCTCTGGGAGTGTTGCCTAGGAGAGCCATTTGCCAGTGGCTCCAGCACTGGACCAGCAGTGCCCAGTCCTCTGTGGTTCTAAAACAAAATCTGTGACTTTGTAAATCAGTGGGATTTGTTTGTAGGTACCTTTTTTCCCCCAATATCTGTCATCCTTGTGAGTCTCTTGGCATGTTTTAGAGCTGCAGACATTGTGTCTCTTCTCCAGTCCTCCTCCATCCTCTGGTTGTTCTTGAGAAGTTTTCAGTAGTGAGCATTGCCTGCAGGCGCTCCAGGCAGGACTGGTTGTTGTGTCTTTTCAAGGGATTTGTCTGGATACTGCCAAGTGCAACTGCCAGGACAGCACAAATGGTCAGCCTGTCTGCTCTAACTGAATGTGCTGCATGCAGCACAAACAAACTGTGACCAACAAGCCAAATACATGGAGAGTAGAGTAAGACTGTGTTTCTGTAGCAACTCCTAGTGCATTTTAACCTCCAAACAATCTGACCCATCAAATATATTAGCCTTTAGGATTGCAAAGATGCTTCCTTGTGATTAATCTTTGCAGACAGGAGTGTTTATTACAGACTTACAAGCTTACTTATATTCAAGTTCTTGTGCTAGCTAATGCTAAATAAGGGTGGGAGCACAGAGTAACAGCAACTCAGCTTTTTTTGTGAGCAGCTAGAAAGGTAGATATCGGGAGAAGTCTGGGGACTGCAGGCTAAATGCCACGCTTTGCCAAGATGTAGAGAATTTTACAATGAGTAGTTGAGAAACAAGGAGGAATACAGTTTGGAAATTAGAATAACTTTACGCTCAGAATATTTAGTAAGTTGGAAGCAGGTTAATACCAATACAGATATTTTTGCTTGGTTGTGGAAATCATTCCTCCTTACAATAAATGCTTTAGAGAGGAATTTATTTTACTTAAATGGTTCTTTTAAAATTTGTCTTTATATCTTCAGCAGTTCCTTTTAATGAAACACAAACTGTGTGTGACACTCTTCTTGTCAATATTTAACACGTATGGTCTGCTTGTTCAGTTAAGCTTAGGTTTTTTTCTCTGCTGCAGCTTCCTTCTGTTAGGGCAGTAGGATAGCCAGCCTCAGGGAGAAGTTAGATGAGAGCTGAGAAGTCCTTAAACTTGACTTCTGCTGTTGAAAAGGCTTCTGCTGTTGAAAGGTTGTGTGGTTCCTTCTTCACCCACAGCTCAAGGAAACTCATTAAACTTGTTTAGTCAAACTGGTCTTGCTAATGCAACAAAAAATGACCAGTTCTCCTCTCTTCTCTCTCTCTCTCTCCCCCCTCACTGCGGGGTTACTTTTCTTCCAGGTTAGTGAGCTGACTCTGCTCAGAATCATCAAGTGGCATTGATGCTATAGATGCAAGTGAGAGAGGAGAGGTATGGGCAGGGGTGGGACCCTCCTCTTTTGGCAGCAGTGGCCACTTCTGTAGTTCAAATGGCCTTGGGCAAGTTCACCCAAAGTAGGTGAAATTAACTTCCTAGGATGATTTAACAGACAGAGTCTGGCTTTGGCAAGCTGTGGGCTACAGTGAATAGTGTGGTTATTTACAATGGCCTTTAAATAACCTTCTCAGCAGGCCTACAATTTATTAATTTATACTAATTGACTCAGATTGAGACTATTTTATGGTAATTGGTTAATTGTTACAGCACCCAGATGCAACAGCAGCGAACACTGTACAAAAATGATGTGCAAGTCATTACTGATTCAGTGCCTGGCACCTCCTTGGCAAAATTTAGGTTCAGCATTATTGGGTTGATTTGGGTTTTTAATAGTGCCAGAATGTTAGTTAGTGTTTTTCAAGCAAACTAAACTTAAGTATGTTTTTAAAATTAATGAATTACTAAAAAAGCTCATCATGGACAGTAACAAACACTGTAGTTGGAATAAACCAATAGAATAGATCATGGCATGGATACTTCTGCTATCGCATTTTCTCTAGGAATCATTGGAATTTGTATTAAACAAGTGAAAATTACGTATTAAATGGATGAAAATTGTTCTCAGATAGTCAAAACTAAACGGTGATTTTTCCAACCATAACAGAAACTTGATCTCACTATAAAAATAATGCTTGTTTAATATGTTTTGTGTTTTTTTCCCTCACACTCTTTAGACTTGGTGGAGGCCCAGATGATGCAAAAGAAATCATGCGTCATAGTTTCTTTGCTGGAGTAAACTGGCAAGATGTATATGATAAAAAGGTATGTCACTATTATATTTATATTACATTGAATAATCTGGCTTCTACAAGGTTGTTTCAACTGATAGTCATAGGAATGCTATTCTCTGGAGTTAGTAATTTTTTTTCTTTGCAACTTTTTTGTGTTACTACAAATGAATAAATTATTCTGAACAAGACGCGCTTACTTAATCCATGGATTTTCAGTAATAATTTGTCAGTTCACCAGAAATAAATTTTGGAAACCAACCTAAACTCAGCAAAGATTTTTCTTCTGTTATGTAAATTTTAAGATTTTTTTCCTTTCCCTTTTTCTTCCTGGGCCTTCGAGAGAAAAGCAAGATAATGTGAAAAATGTAATATAAGTTTATTGTGAATTGTATTTCTATTTCTGCCCTTTATTGAAAAGTTGCTTTATGAAAAAGGGAGATTAAGCGATTGGAGGGACTCATAGCAAGAATCTACTTTCTATTTGTTTGTGTATAAATAGAAACCTCTCTGAAAGTTAATTTTAAAAAGATATTTAAGAAAATTAAAATAGCATTAAAACACTGAGCCAAAACAGCTTTTGGAGAAAAAAGTGAGTGCTGGGAATTCAATTGAAACAGTTTTCTTTAAACCCAGTCCTGTTTCTGTAATGATCAACACTTTGGGAATGATTTTAGAAAATGAATTTATCTTACTCTGTAGTGAAATTCAATTCCACTGAAGTTGTTTTATATACAGAAACTGAGTTTATCTTAGTATTTCTCTAAGAATTTACTTGTTGCTGTAAACCCCTTCTATTTTGATAAAGACTTCTCTTTTTTCCCCCAACTGTTTTACATTGCCAGTTGAGCTGTGTAATTTTAAAAGATAGGTTTTTTCCTACTTTTTTTGCTTTGTTCAAATAAAAGGAAAATGGAAGACATACGACTGAGCAGAATATGTTTATGCTACAATGTCAGTGATACAAACTGTTTTTTCAGTTGTTGTTGAACTGGAATTTTAAAATGTGTGGTTGTTGGTGTGGTACTTCTCTGACAAATACCGGAATTGAAATAGAAGCCTGTATGTGGTGATACAAAATATGGTACTCTGAAGTTACTTGATACAAGTGTGATTTTTCCCTGGCAGTATCACAAGGTTTCATGAAACTTTACACTAAATAATCATAGCAAGTATATTAATCAGGTTACTTTACGAGCTCAACCACTAGTTGGTTATGTAAGGACACTGTAGAGAAGCACTCTGAGGATATAATCTAAAAATACAAGTTGAGGACCTTTCTAGAGTAAAAAAATCCCAGTCAATTGGATTGCAATGTTCTAGGAGTGGGTGAGAAAAAAAAGCTGTTACATTATTCTTGCTCTCTTGAAAAAGATTTCCTAATTATCTTGCATTAGAAATAGAGCTTTCAATTCTACACTGTGTTCAGCGTCATATTTAGTTAAGAATATATAGATACTCTTAATTGCATGTGCTTTGATCCTCTCCAAAAGAACATGGCAAATGTCTCTCAGCCAAGATCTTTTTCTAAGCTATTAAAATAAAAGGAGGCATTTTGCAGAGAAATATATAAATACATGTATATAAATATATAAATGCTGGTACTTTGCTTTTATGCTCATGGAAGTGGATATGGCTTATTGGGTTATTATAACTGGAGAGATTGTAGTCCATCTTTGTTTGTTCTGGCCACTGTTGCTTTGAGAAACCAAATTTGCTAGTAAAAAAATCATTTGAATTTCCTCAGTTGAACAGTTAACTTCAAGGATCATCAGAATTGCTTTTGTGCAGTATTGGCACACAGTGTGTTCTTTATGGAAAAGTAACTCACGTAAATGCGTTCTGACAGTATGTTTTTCTGTTTAATTAAAAATTAGTTTTGTTCCTATTTGTTCCTTACAAAGCTATTTGTCTGACTGGTTAAAGTATCCAGTTGTTCCATCTGCACGCACAGTCTTACAAGTCCTGAAGTATGCAGAGTGTAAGACTCTGCTCTGAAATACAAACCGCAAACATAATAACACTGTTAATGAACTTCCATTGAGTATGTTTATTGACGTGCTTATATGAATATTCTTGAGGTATATTTTGGTATGCTAAAATAACTGAGAGTTAAACAGGTTTATTCTATGCTTGCTTCTGTTTCTGTTTATTGTGAGTAGTAGGGTCTTCAGCAGTAGGGTCACTTGGTGAAATTGATAGTGGATATAATTATTTGCATAGTAAAAATATTTCAGAGTAATTTTGCCTGAGTTTTATGCACCATGACACTGTAATTTTCTGGCTGCATTTCAGGAGTGTATTTCTGTTAGCAATGAAAAAACCCAAGTTCACTTTCAGAGTAATGGAAACAAAAAAATCATGTGTATTCCAAGTAGTTGCGATGGTTTGTACGTGTTTACACTGTGCTCGTGTGCCTCTAATTTTATCATTTTTACAGAGATGAAGTGCATCTCTGTACTTACTAGGTTGTCACTTTATTAGTGTGGTTAAAGCCAGAATTATATATCTGTAAACTATTACATGTATTTCATGTGACAGTAGCTCTGTTGGGTCAAATGGGTCCAAATGGTCAAATGGAATTATTAGCTTTCTGATACTGCTAACTAGTTAACCTAATTTGGTACTACACAATGATTAAAAAAATACTGTATGGCACACTGGAGTGGAGAAAGGTCGTTGCCTTTAAATGAAAAATGTATAATAGTTAGCATTTGTGATCTGATGTATTTATTTTTGGCAGAAAAACCATGAGGGCATATGAAAGAGAGCAGCCTGTGCCAGGTTCTTCCTGTGATCATCTCAGCCCTGATGAGTTTTTATCTCTGTGCTCGAGTATGAGAAATTGAATAGTTTGGCAAACTCTGAAGACTTCAAAAGCCCATATACTTCTAAATAAAATATTTGTTTTATTTTTAGCTGGAATCAGGAAGCTTTTTGAAATGTCTCTGTTTCTCATTTAAGAATTGTATTAGCGTATTTTTATTTGGGTTGCAGAAATATTCTTAAGTTGTCAGATGTTCTGTTTAGGGTCTTTCACTGAACAAAAACCACATGGGCATTAATTAAAAGATAGAAATTTGGGTATGTCTTCGGGCTTGAAGCACTCAAGTAGCCTCATGGCGAAGGACATCCAGACCTTTTAGCAAGGCCTGTTTTTCCTCCTGCATATAATATAGGTGAAAGAAGAAAAAAAACATATGGAAATTTGGGCTGAGATATATATATCTATCTCTCTCCTGATTTGTGGTAATACCTCTGATTGTTCCTGAAGCAAATTAGAGAGTGCTAACAAATTAATTTGTTAGTACTGGGAAGGGAGTAGGGACAAGTGGCAGTAATGGTGAAGGCTGGGATGCCTGACTCTGCTGCAGGCGCTGTGCTTGTGGAAGCACCTGGCTCAGCGTGGAGGCAGTGACTTTCAGCATGAAGTCTGACAGCTGCAAGAAGCTGTTCCTTGCCCTTCAGCTGTGACTACTTTTGTTTTCCTCAGGACACAAAACCAGCAGATGATGAAATCTCGTAATTGAAGCCCTGGGTTCAGGCCTGGCAAAATCTGTAACATAACTGTGATCTTAAATGCACATTTAAATACTTCTCTGTATCTGATTTTGAAGGGAAAGGGCAGGAGGGAAATAGGAAAATACCAACATTTGGGTTTCGGCCGTTGCTATTTGAGTCATACTATTTTTGTACAATTAATCTGCACTGCAACAAAACCTGCAGAAATTACCCTCGTTGGTTGCTTCTGTGTTGTTGCCAGGCAAAGTAGTAAAAAGATCAGAAAACTGCTAACCAGTCTGATCTTTTCATTGTGTTTCCATTGATACTTTAAACTATATGGGCAGACCTGGAGGTTGCTGTAGTCCTGGGGGTTTGTGGTCTCTTCTGTCCATGATAACAGCATTGTATCACTTGGAAAACAGTTTATCCGTGGGTGAACCTCCCTGCTGAAGCCTGTTTTCCTGTTGAATTGTGTGGTGTCTCCTTCCATCACTGAAATCCTAGCTCTTCCTCCTCTGCCTGCCTAGGACCACCACAGGCAGGGTCCATGGGGTATTTCCAGCTCCCGGCTGTGCTCCAGCTGCTGGCTGGGCAGCAGGATGTGGGGATGAACCAGTCCCTATAGGAATGCTTACAGATTGGCTTGTAGCTCAACTCAAATTACTGTCTCTTCTCCAGGTGGAAGCTCTAGTTTGAGGGGGATGGACAGGTATTTCTCCCTTCTACTCAGTACGGTTCAGCTACCGTCTGTTGGTGGATGAGATTCTTATGGTAGTATTAATTTTCAGTTCATTTAAAGGAAAATTCTCTTAAAAGGAGAAAGAAGACCAGATTGATTTTCTTAAGCATCATACTTTTCATTTGGCAGATTGAGTGTATCACAGGTACTTTGAAGTAGCTTCAGCCACTTTCTATATGATACCAAGACAAATGATTCCTGGTAAATTATTTTTGGGCAAATAGAGCTACATATTTTCTCTCATAATGAAGTATTTGTGTAGTTGTTCAGTAAGTGTGAGAAAGTTCAAGGCGTAGAATCAAGCTTATCTGTTCATCTCAGTGTACCTGTAACAGTCAGGTACTGTATCTGCACCTTTCCTTTCCCTGGGAGATGGGTGACAACTTTCCCAGGACTTGAATTGTGGAAGAACTGTGGTGTTTTTCACACGCTGCTCTCGATGAATGCCAAATGGAAATGCCATTCACTTAGAGAAAATGAAGGCACTAAGAATTTGGTACTGCTTTTGCTGTCATTTCTAACATCAAGCTTTGGAAATAGCCAGGGCAGATTCAGCTTGACAGATGGATATGAAATTGAATTTTTGTCTTGAACATCAACTCTTAAAGTCACTTAACTCACACTGAGTTTAGACTTTTATTTCTTTATTTGTACAGACACATATATATCTATGCATATGTGTGTGTGTAATGCATAAACTCAGAAAATCTGTATTTCTGTTCTTTAGAGTAAATTGTCAGGAGGTGCAGTTCCCTGTCTGCTTGGAGTGTGTTCCTGAATTTGCACAGGCCACTAGAGGAGGAAAATTATGCTGTACTAAAACTTGGCAGCCACGACTGGGGAGGGTGATTCTCTTGCTGACTGACAAGGATTGTGCTTAACCAAAGCTCATCTTACTCCTTTTGTACACAGGTTACTGGGAATGCCTTTGGGGACTCACATCGCTCTTGGATGTTTGACTTCTCATGTTAGAAGTGGGGAATAGCTGTGGCAGTAAACAAACATGAAATGCCACTGCCTGTAGAGTGGCATCTTCATATTGTGATCATCAGAGTGGTAGTTGACGTTGGGTGTTTTAATCTTTATCATTAAACCTCAGCTTCAGTCTTCCTTAGGATGTATGGAGAAGCGTCTGGAGTGTCCATCTAAGTGTTTATGTCTGCACAAGTTGCACCTTATTTGTCTTTCAAACAATTTCATTACAGCTGAAATTTGTGGACATTTTACTTTGTGTTTTTAAATGAAGTCTGCCAACTAGTAGACAAAGTGACACCCCTTCAGAAAGATGATTGCCAGGTTTCTGTAGCAGAATGTGTTGGTGACAAAATCTGTGTTGAATGGTTCTGTCCGAAGTCTTCTGAATGTGATGTTGAATGGTCTGAATGCATCCCTCTGCATACACTTGGGTGTGTCATTTACACCACACTCTGCTTCTGCTTTGTCTGAAAGCTTGTTGGGGAAGGATTTGTGACAGTGTTTCTCTCATTTTCTTCTGGAGGTGATGCTTAAGCTCTGCGTGCTGGTTCCTCATTCCTTAACCAGAATTATTTTAAATGTCCTCCCATTAAAACTGGGAGTGTGTCTTGTGAATATCCCAACAATTGCATAAAGGTCAGAGAAAGAATTTACTTGGGGAAAGGGAGGTTTGCCTTTGGTGCCAGCTCAGGAGTCTGGAGTGGGATGTCCACAAGCCTTCAGCCACTGTTGGTTTGATGTAGGTGGGATAGAACAGATGGAAAGGAGCAATCCCCAGTTCTGGCTGTCCTCACAGCTGTGCCAGTGGAGGTGATGCTTTGAGGGAAGGAGGCAAAGTGTATGGAAAGAATTAAGAAACTTCCCTGCTGCTCTTGTTGAGTTGTATCTGGGCATCCTAATCTCAGCTAGCATTTCCCCTTTTCCAAAGGCTGCAGGGGATGGTTGGTGTACTTTAGGGTACATCTTGGATAAACAGTAAGCTGTTATGGAGAGCCACATGGCTGGATGGTTTGTTTCTGCAGTCACTGAAGTTTCCAATTACCTTTTATTTCCAGGATATGAAGGATACTGCTGTAAGATGAATCCTACAACACCATTGACATAAATTTGCATTTGGTTCCTCCCTTCTCGTTACAGCCTAGTTTCATGTGTTCTACTTGTTTCACTTCTCCAGGCGGCTGAACTTTTGTCATCACTGCAATTTTCATTAGCTGACTTTTTGGATGTTACTGATGAACAGTTTTCTGATAAGCCTTGCTACTGAGCATCAAATTGATGCACCAACTTGAAGAATTTTGTTTTAATAGTGCTTTTCATACCTGATTAGAATTATTATTGTAATTTTTTCTTCCTCAGGAGTCATTTAGTACTGTGCTTCCCCTTCCTTAAATAATGTTTTCAAAGTATTTTCCATAACCACTGCTATTTCACATAGATGGGGAGAACAAGGAAGTGATTTAAAGTCATAGTGAGGCCTGTTCATTTCAGTGGATTGAAAGAGAAAAAAAGAAGTAAAAAGAACCCCTGAGTAAACCAGTAGTTAGCCAGTAAGTTTTTAAGGAAGAAAGTTGTCATCTACTTCATTTGCTTTTTCCTCTCCAGTTACACACCCACACATTCCTCCATATAATGATGTTACCTTGCCACACCTTTAACTACTTAAATCTAAATTGCAGTTGTTAAAGATTGCAATGTGAGTGTTTTCTCCTTCTCTTCACAAATTAGTTGTAGCATGAAAGGTCCCTGTAGTACTTCATAACAAGAGTAGTTTGTTCTGCTGGAGATGTGTCCTGCACCATTGAGAAGACATTGTTTCTTGTCCTTGAGAAAATTTTTCCTAAGCTTGTATTTTCATTATTTTCAAAGGAAATGCTTTAATTTTTTGTGAAATGGCATTTTCTGTTTCTCATCAGTAAAAATTATCCCAATCAGGGAAGTACCAAGATTGTTATAAACCTGTTACCTTATGGATTTTTTTTCATACTGAATTTATTGCTGAGAACTGTGAAAATGTCTTTTTAAAAGGATGTGATGGACACTTGGCCTTGTCTAGAGTACATTACTTCTCTTCCTGTAATCTTGTGTGGCCTTTTTTTGTTTGGTTTTGCATGTTTGCTTGTTTTGTTTGGGTTTTTTTTGTTTGGTTTTTTTTTTGGGGGGGTTGTGTTTGGACTTTCTGAGTATTCTTCTTTGACACACAAAAATGAGGGAAAAAATGGCATTCTGGGATGTTCCACTGGAGTAACTCTGTGCTTAGGAATTGTGTGACTGCATTGCTGAAGGGACATGCAACTTTGGAAATCTGCTTTAATAGTACAGAATTGCTTGGGATAGCCAGAATGCATACAAAAATAATTTTCAAAAAGTGCAGGAATTTGTGCAATAAAATAGAATACTTTGGTTTTAAACATTGGATGTAGCTGGATTTATACCTGGAAGATTCTTCCAATTCTCTTTCAGCATTTATCTTACAATGCCCCAAACCTTTACTTCAAAAGCCCTCTCTGCTGTTGTATGTTTTCCATTCATGAAAATGTAAGGGAAAAATGAATTTAGTTTTGTAAAAGTATTAATCAGATTTGTTGTACTGAGTATATGAAAGTGATAGATTTGGTTTTGCTTAGTAATTGCTTGCACTGTTACTGAAGATTTGGATCAGATAAAATAGGTCTCTTAGTATGTACACATCACATGCATCTGTGCATCTAGTGCCTAGAACATGGAGAAGGGAGGGAGTTTAGCAGCAATTCCTCTTCCTTTGCTGTGGGGCAAATGAACAAATTAATTGTTTGGTGTTAGTGTTTTGGAGTTGAGGAGAGAGGTAACATGAAACTAGTGAAAACTACATGTGAGCTGATAATACCAGTGAGCCACCATGTAATCTGTTGTATTGAAAGGAAAATCAATACACTATTCTCAGGGTGTGTTTTAAATTGCATATGTGGAGATAACACCAAAGGGGCTCCAAGGTACAAACGAAAACATTGTCACACCGGACCCACACACATTTATGTCACACCCACACACATTTGCAATGTCATACATACTAAACTGCTGGATCATTTTTGGACTAGCACCATGCAGTGTGATATTCCATACTCAAAATGCCTTCCAGTTAAAATCTTTGGCCTATAGGCAGTTCTTCCGGTGGAGAAGGTGGAGAGCAAGACTGGTTCAAAAGAGGGCAAGGAAGTCCTGCCTGGGGGCTGTGAGCAGACACCAGTGATTTGCTGTTGGGAAATACCACACTGTACTCTGAAAGCAGTAGGCAGGATTAGATCCAGGAATTCACTTAAACAGAAACTGGCCTTTATTCAAATGTAAAATTAATTTTCATATCACATAATTTCTTCTAAACGTAGGTTCGGGTGAAATTCTTAACGCTGAAAAAATCCCAAACCAAACCATCGTGCTTATTATGCTCTCTGTGTAGTTTTTTTTTTCCTTAGCTGTTTATACAACCAAGTTGCGGTGAAGTATCTAGAGGTGCCTTTGCCTCGCAGCTATGTGGGTAATTAGATTGGCCTGAAGAGTTTCTAGGTAATTATCTTTATGCAGCTCAATTTATCTGTAAGTCATGTGAGAGTGATATTTGGAATTTAGCTGTGTTGTGCTATTAACTGGATCCTGAACTGATATTTTTGGGATTGACTCTAATGGTTTCTGTCTCTTCCTAGAAGTTAGAGACTCAGCTGCCTCTCAGTAGACCTACTCGTTTGATCTGGGGTGTAGGGAGAAAGAACTTGTTTTCCTGATAGTAATTTGGCTGGTTTGAGGTACAGTAATTTTATTTTGTTTCTTGGTGCCTTTCAGCTTGTACCTCCTTTTAAACCTCAAGTGACATCTGAGACAGACACCAGGTATTTTGATGAAGAATTTACAGCTCAGACTATTACAATAACGCCGCCTGAAAAATGTAAGTCAGAAATGATATGTAAGCATGACTTAACAATGTTTATAATAAAGCACTGTGTAAGGTTTTTTTCTATTTGAATGGAAAAGCTGTTCTCGCTGTTACTAATAAAAATCTTCATATGGAAGTGTGTAAGAGTAACTCAATGACAGTTTCCTCTTTGAGAAGGAGCAATTACAAAACTTAGAATACTAGATCACTGTGTGTTGAGTTTTGAGGGCGTTTTTGGTATGGACTTTTGTGTTTTGATTTTGTTTGGGGTTTTCATTTGTTTGCCTGTTGGGGATTTTTTATTTTTAAAGAAGAGAAGACATTAGCTTCAAGTGTTTACTGGTTGACAGTCAAGGTCCCACTTCAGCAAAGTACTTGGAACATGGACCCTGCTTTAAGCATGTGGACACTGCTAGTGGCTGTGTAGCTTTAGTGAGATAGGCATATTTTAAAATACGTTGAAGACCAGAAAAAAAAAAATCTGCTAGAGACAAGTGGATGTCTCTTTGTGTAGATACCAATTACTTGAAAATGAAACTTCATATCAAGTCCTGTGCTTCAGCAGAGCTTTTAGAGAAGCTGTCAATACGGATGTAGCCACTGCACTGGGCCCTGCACAGTTTCTTTGCTGCAGTGAATGTAATTTCTCCACAGTTTGTATTTTTGTCATCCTCTGTGACATTCACAAGAATTATGATCTGATAAGCCAAGGGCTTAACGGAGTTATTTACCAAGCCAGAGCAGTTAAAATCTCGCTTGCAAGTTCTTGAGTGAATTTTTTTTTTCTAAATGGGATATTTGTGAGTTTTTGGGTTTTTTTTAAATTGGAGGCTGAGAGAGGAGATCACAAAAGTAGACAATAAAGGCTGTAGTTACTGCTGCTTACCCTTTGATAAAGCTAGCCCATTTTTTTGTGTTTTAGGATTCCCAGGTTAGCTGCAGTTTTCTGTTTGTATATAGATCTAGCGTATTTTCTGAATTTCGCATCTTTAGTGTATGAACACAGTCATAGAAGTGTAGAAAGGTTTGGGTTGGAAGGGACCTTAAAGGCCATCTAGCTCCAAGTCCACTGCCATGGGCAGAGACACCTTCCACTACACCAGGTTGCTCAAAGTCCCTAATTTAAGTGATTTTAAGTCTTTCTGCTGTGAAAAGAGAACCCTTTCTTCTCCCATCTGTCTTGATAAGAATTTGTTCATATTTGTAAGTTGAACAAATATTACTAACATTTGGATTAATTTGGAGTCTGTTGATTTGATAAAGTAAAGTCCTGATCTCTTGAAACCCCACCTATGCAATGAGAATGGCTATTGGTTCATCGAAGGGTGAAGCCATACAAAACATGTGTGTGCCTCCAAGGCTTCAGCTTTAAAGTTATTGAATCCAGGGCAGGTGACCGAGTCCTAAAAGAATAATGAAGGAGGGTGAGGGGGGGTGGTGATGACGAGCAGCAGTGCAGAGATCAGCTGCTGAATTGCTGGCATGGGGAGCCCTTCCAGGGAGCTGGCAGGGCTGTGTCACCTGAGCCTGTGGTGAGCAGCATTGCCAGCAGCACAGAGGTGCATTTTCTCCCGTGCCAGGTAGATTTGCTGCCATTTTTAGTGAACTGCAGTGGTTCAAGGACCACATGGGGTTTCTTCCCTTTTCTGTTGTTGTGGTTGGGACATGATTTTTAAAAATTATTTTAAAAATTACAAGTAATTCTATTATTTACAATATGGCATCACCTGTCTGTGATTATGCAAAAGGGGGTTCAAATGTGTTTTAGGGAAGGAGGGCGAGTAACTGCATCAGAAAGTAACTGCTGAAATAAAGATCTTTTCTAGATATTTATTTTTATTGAAACTCTATCTTGTATCTACAGTAATCAGTCTGATAGCAAAACAAACAGGCTGTGTACATTAACCTGCTTTAAACTGATAGTGTAAAAGCAAGATTGTATTTGAAGTTACAGAACTGAGAGGCATTGTTGAAGTCAAGTAGCCTTATCATAGCAACTGCTCAAACCTGCATTAACTCTAGTTTTTTATGGGTAGAATATATGAAGATACAAAAGATACATAATTCTGAAAGGCTGCATATAAATATGTCGTTAGAATAACAGTCTCAGTAGGAATATTTAAGAATAAGCACTGTTAAAAAATCCATGTGAGAATGTACGTCCAAATTCTCCGAGTTAGGTAACATCTGGTGCCTGGTTTCCATTGGCACTGCAGGATTATGTAAATAAAAATATTTATGAATTTGGCTTGGTCCGTGTTTCCTCTGATCCCAGTAAATACTGTAAAAATAAATAGTTTACTAAAAAATAATATCTAAGACTTGAAACACATAGAACCTATGTGAATTGTTCACTTTGTAGCTGTTTTTCTTTTTAACTCCCTTTGAAATGGAGGAATATTTAAATACATCTACAGTAAGATTATAATTTCCTGAGCTCGGCTCAAGAAACAAGGGAAACTGTCACCAGTGAGTTCCATGCTGCCAGAGGCTGGGTGTGCTGGCATGTTTTGACTAGCCTAGAACAGGTAGTAGTGATTGAATTTCTCAGGTGACAGCCATAATAGAACCAACCAACAAATCAACCTGCCCTGAAATAAATAGTGACTTTTGGAAATGAAATCCTTTCAGTGAACATCATCCTGCCGTATGAGCATGAGCTTACATACATGACTAAAGTCTTACTGTAACTCTAGTCTTCAACTTCAGAATTGAACTCTGAAAGGTATCATGCTTATCAGGTGAATAATAAAATTTTGTTGCAAATATAATGATGTTTTGAACTTCTCCCTTGACACAGATGACGAGGATGGTATGGACTGCATGGACAATGAGAGGCGGCCGCATTTCCCCCAGTTTTCCTACTCTGCAAGTGGACGAGAATAACTTTTTTGTTCTGCTGCTTCACTGTCATCTTAGGTTTATCACTGAAAATGATTCCTGAACATCACCACCAGTACTAGATACTATTATGATAGCAGGGGCACTTTCAGAGACCATTCCAAATTGAACAAGTTTCTTTCCCAAACCTGCCTAAAATCCATTTTGGTTTTGCATGACATATGAGATTTTTCTCTACTACGCTCTCCTGCTGTTGCTGCTGCCCACAGCCTCAGTATAATAGCAACGTCAAGAAGTTACTAACAGTTTCTTTGAAGGTAGATGACTTGACTTCAGCATTGTAAACTTTGTGAACAAGTAGTCATCTATTTTTCCTCACAGTGGAGGCTAAACAAAAACTGTCTTGGTCCAGCTTATCTTCTTCCAGAAGACAAATCAAAATTGTAATTAGTCAAAACAGACTAGGCTGTAAAATTTTCTTGCATCTGTTTGTGCTGGTTAGAATGAGGAAACATAGGGGTGGTGATGTACATATGCAAGGTTTCTGTTAGGCATATCATTACTTGAAGCAGGTCTCTGTCATTAACATCTGGCTGGAATTTGTTTGGGAAATGTTTGAAAGAAGGACTTAAACTGTTGATATATATAAATATATATATATTATTTTTTAATTACTGTTGGATACTACAGAAGAAGCAGAAGGGCTGGGCTCGCCCAGCCTGCCACTTAGAACTTCCAGGTTCATGTGCAATCATGGAGAATCGAACATTATACATGCAAGAAATGAAGGCATAAAAGCAGCATTTGAAGTTGTTCAAGGGGTCTTATAATTTGCACCAAATAACATCTTTCTCATGCTTTTCTCTTTCATGATATGCATCACCTCTGATGGCTGAAGAATGTAGACAGGCATAATGGTATTGCTTTTCACCAAAATGTGTGCACCAAGGTAAACAAGTGTTTGCCTTACTTATTTTTATTTTGAGTTTGTGAATTAGCTTTTTCTCCAGGTGTTTAACTCTGAATATTTTTTCTTTTCTTTCCTTTTTTTTTTTTTTTGTTATACTGCGTTAGTATTTATTTTTAGAGATAAGGTTTATATGTGTCATGTTTGCAAATGCTGCTACATCTTAGAACAGGCTTATAGCAGTTAATTTTGTAATATATGGAAGGACTGTACAAGCTGAAGGGAATAATGCACTTTTCTCCCATGTGGAAATTTTAACAAGGCTCTGAAATTGTACATACTGCTTTTAGAATCAGATTTTTGTGAATGAAATACTGTCTTTTAACTGTTTGGCAATGGAGGTGAGGAATTCCAACCTCATATGCCAAAGGGTTAAAAACAAACAGACAAAAAAGCTACATCTTGTGCTCTATTTAGGATAAACGTAATGTAAGAGCCTGACAGCACAAGAGAAGATGTCTGTTCTATATGAAGGAATTGCATTTGAACAACGAGACCACAGTGATTACAAGAAAAGCACTTTATTTTAATAATTAAAATAGTAAATTTCTGGGATCAGCCGTTCTCAAGGAAGATTTGCCCTCAACCAAAAGAGTCCCAAAATCCAGCAAGTTACATGTAACAGTGGTACCTGATTGACTGAATCATGACAAATGCTCCACTGATAGGGAAACGTCTTTCCATTTCCGAAGATCTGTGTCTAACAGAACATGTGCATAAACTTTAGCGTTGATCTTCAGCAATGATAATCTTAATAATAAACCCTTTGGTGCTAGGAGTTGGGACGTTACACAGTGCAGCAAATAGAGTGCCTGCACCCTTGCTAACAACATCGGACAACCCCAACTCCATGGGATTATCATTCGAAGTATCTCTGCGTTCAGCTCTTGTTAGCTCCCACAAAGACTGTGATATTGCTGAGTGTTCCTGGTTGCGTTGTGTGAATGAGTAGGTGGGTCTGAGAGGAGAGATGTTCTACACAGATGCCTTAGCCTCTTGATGTGGAAAGTTTGAGCGCCCAAGCATGAAGCCCACTGCTGGCAGTGCATGTGCTGGGATGGTCAAGGGGTTGATGGGCATTTTAGCAAGGCAGCTAAAAACGCAGAGTAATTTAGACAATTTTTCATGTTTTGTGTTTTATCTTTAGTAATGGATGGATAATCAAACAGAAATATATCATGATGTATATTGTAAATGCATATGATGTCATTATGTCACCTTGTAACACTAAAGACGTGTAGATGTTGTGCCTGTGCGGAGAGAGAGGAGAGCAGCAAATGCGTTGCAGGTCTGTTCTGCACTGGTGGTGTAGAGGTGTCTACACTGACACAATGAGCGAGTGACTGAAATAATCAAGTACTTAACAGACGGGCATTAATTAGTTCTCTGCAAAGGTCTCGTTCTTACAGACTGAAACTATGGCGATTCAAAATCTGTGTTACATGCCTGTGTTTTCTCCCCTGTGTTTTCAGCTTGTAATAGCAATAAGTCTCTTGACACAGGGCACCTCTAGCTAATGACCGACTGGCCGTGCCTCTGGCCAGCCACTCCTCGCGGGCAGAGGATGCCCTGTGGTTTAGCTCACCATGGCTTAGCTACTTAGTGCGTGGTTTGCAGTAAGTGTCTGTCAGTGAATTATCTGAAAACCTTTTAAGACATCACTTTGCATTGTATTTGTCTGCCTTCCGAAACATCAAGTTTATGCTACAGAGAGTCAGCAGACACTTCATGCTGCCTGGGCTTGGGGGATTCTCTCTTACCAGTGTTAGAAACAGATAACAGAGGAATGGACAAGCAGTGCTAAGAGAAACTTTTGAAGCTCTTCTTTTGCTGTCTGCAGTTGTGGTTGGATTTGGACAGGAGGTGGTGGCTGGTTGTCTTGGCGAGCCTTTCGAGCACATTTCAGACTTTGACTCCAGCTTGTACTGACTTCCATGACATACAGTATGCCCTCTTGTACTGCAGCCATCGCAGAGGAAATAGGTCATTTCTGTTTGGATTTTGGCAGTTTTGCACACAGCTTTGCTTTCCACACTAATCCATCTTCCAGTACATTCCTGTTGCTTAAAGAACATTTATTCCAGTATTGTTTTACATTTTTTTCCCATCTTTACTTGCGGCTTCTTAAAGCTGACTGTTCTTGCAGGGGCCATGTGCTTCTCCTAGAGTACAAAAGTAAGGTCTTTCCTTACTAACTGCAGGGTCTATATATTACACCTCAATGTACACACTTTGCTGCTACTGTTTGTACTGTCTACAGTAGAATTTCCTTATCTTGCTCCTGGTAGTGCATTACAGGCAAGCATGAAATGTAAAGTATTTATTTAAATAAAAACCTCTAAATTGGTAATTGAATTACCTCCCTGTAGCTTTAGAGTTTGTGACATTTCTTGACCTTGCTAGTTCTTTCATTAGATCCATGCAAGATCTAGTCATATGGTTAAGGATATTAAGCAGACACGACTATGAACCCAAGAAACCGTATTACTGTTGGTCATACTTAAACTGTTTATTTCCTTAAGTATATGACCCACAAGGATGTGAAATAACTACAAGAAACTGTTTTTGTACACTGTACATCCTTAGTATTTTTACACGTATATGATAGGGATGCACATTATTTTCCTTCGTACAGACAGCTTAAATAAAGCACTATGTCAATCTGCTACTTCTGTGTTTTTTAATGCTAATTTGTTCTGGAGGTTTGTAAATATATATATATATATATGTTCAAGCTTGCCACAAAGGACGTATTTTTTTATATCTGCACATTACTATTAAATATCTTAGAGGATAAAATTCCTAAGTTGTTCCGTGTCAGAGGTAAAAAAAAAAGGAAATGAGAAGGCTATATTGCAGATTACAAAAGATTTCTCAAGTTTTGGGTTAAATATTTACTTCATATTTTAAAGTAATTTTATATAGGTTAGATGTTTCAATCCTGAAATGCACAAAGAATTTACTTAATTTCTTCTTACAAGAAAATGTACATCGTTATTTTTTTATCACTGTATATATAATGATCTGTGCATGTTTAGTTACAAGTTTTATTTGCTGTGAAGTCCTAGTGATAACTGTAACTCGCTGTGACATATTTCAAATACTGGGTGAACAGTTTCAGCTTGTAAATTATTAAGTTACAGTATTGTCAAAAAAAAAAAGTTTTTATGACTAAGCAAGCTGTATTTGTGTTTTGGACCGAGGCTGTTTCCATACAGGTGGTTCATGTTAACTCTACGAGGTGTATGTCCTTATAAGAGTAAATTTGGGTTACACTTTTGAAGTAATGATTCCTATCAGAACTCCCATGATTTAAGTGATTTTCAGCTAGTGAAATTCTTGGCCTCGTATCCCACAGCTAGGTGATGTGTTTAGCTAAGGAGACGGGAAAAAAGTGAAGGTGGGATTTACAGGGCACCACAGAGTGGGACTCTTTGAAGCCCATGATCTGGTCCAGGGCCGTTTGAACCAGCCAGTCTGGTAGGGCTGAGTGTCCCTAAAGCAGTGGGTCATCTGGGTTTTAGCTGTTCTTTGACATGAACACTTCTCAGGAATAGAGGTGCTTCATCCAGGTCTCAGGTTTTTCCCTTTTTTTTTTCCTCATTTTTTTCTCCCCCACCTTGTAATAGGAAAGAGCATCAGAGAGACAGCCGGCCACAGTTCAGTGATATGTGACCAGGACACAGCTGTGGCAGGGGCAGGACTGTATGGTTAGGTTGCATCCTGTGTCGTGGAATCACCCTCAGTCTGCTGACCTGGGGTTTCCTGGATTTGATTGTCTGATTTGACACTTCTAAACTTTGTAAAACTAAGCATTTTGTGGTTAAGTAGAAGCAGGGGAGGGAGGGGGGCGGGGAATGAGACAGGTAGGCCTAGTGCTGTCTCTGCTAATGACTAATTGAAGTAGGATAGCTGCTGCAGGGAAATTGATTCCTTCTGGACTCTTGGCAACATAATGGGTTGCACCTACACCTGGGAAGAGTACGAAAAACCTACTTCCAGCTATATATACTGGCAGCCCAGGACCCTTTGTTGAAAGCAGACCCGTACATGCACGTGGGTGGCTGGCAGCGGTGGCCTGTACGCGGCCACCTGGTAGGTGAGGCAGGTCCAGAAAGGTTGAGGGTCCCGCTGCGCCTTGGGCCAGGGCACGGCAGCTCCAGGGTCTCAGTGAAGCCTAAGTGTTGGGACTAGGTGCTTGAATTCATTTGTGTGCGTAGGCACTGTCTCCTATTTAAACACAGATTTATGCTGCAGAATAATAAAAAATGAATTTTAAAAAGTTTGCATTTTCCTACATTTATAAACGTATATTCTTAACTGTGTAACCATCTATAAAGTAGTGACACTTACAAAACTGTCAGCTTGATTACTATGGGAAACTCCAAGTTTGACTGGAGAGGACTTTCCTTCATTGGGCTTTCTTGTCCCTAAAGACCTGAGGCCATTCTCTGCATGCTTGGTTGTCATATCTGTGAAGCAGTTTCAGGGAGGTGATCAAATGTGTTTGGCAGTTAAATATGGCAGGAAATTGAAATAGGGAGGAAAAATCACTTTGATGTTAGGGCTGTACCACTAATAATTCTTAAAATACAAGGGAAGGAAAGATTGTGTTCCACAGCCAATGGTAACTTATTGCATGTGTTGTTACTCTTATTTTTGTTACATATTATGTGTTCATGCCGGCTGAAGTAGCTTTATCACTGGGGAACCGTTCTTTGCCCTTTTTTTTCCCCTTTGCTAGTGCAATTCTGCAACTACACTGAAGGTAATAGATGTAGAAACTTTTTTCTTTTTTATCCTACACTAGATAGCAAAAGATTCAGATAAATTCTTTCTGAAATAGTGCGGTATTTGGAGAGTAATGTTGGATAATGCAAGTGCGCAGTTAACCAGAAAAAAAAGCCTCCAGATGTTTTGAGTTCAATAATTTGAGGCAAAGTTCAGCTGGTGCCCATCCCTGAGACTGCTGAATATATGCTGGTGGAAAAGTCCAGCTTCACTATTCAGTGTTGAGAGCCAGGCACTTGCTTAATGGCTCAAAGGGCTCCTTTCTCTTAAAGGCTTTATCCAGCAACATTTTAAAGGGAAACCTGACCCATGGCAATTCTTCCAAATTATGTGGAATATTTCTCAATCATTCTTATGCTTTTCTGATGAATAAGTAGTTGTTGGGACTCTCACTTTTTATATAAAAGTGACAAATACCCTGTAAAATAAAGTTCCCGGGTAGATTCTGGTACTGAGTTTGTAAACAGGAAGGCAGTGTGCTTGTGCAGAACTTGCAAACAGCCCCCTTCTCCCTCCTCCCCCTGCACATGCTTTCCCTTGAATTCAGAAGGACAAAATGAGAACCCAAGAATCCTATTAGGTTTATTGATATTTCAGTCTGCGAATAATATAGACATGTATGTTAGATTATGAAAATAGATAAAAATATTTTATAAAAATTGTACAAATTATTAAAATCTACACCACATAATAGCTATTAAAACTGGCTTGCAAGCCTGGTCATTTCTGAAAAGTCTCAGCTGTTGTTCTAGAAAGTTTGATAGGCTGGTAATGCTTCAAAATATTTGTGATTCTGTAGTTAAAACCAAATAGAAACCAGCTGAAATTAGCTAGCAAGTGTGCCTGTTTTGTGCAGAGGTGTCTTTGGGTGAGCCTCAGACAAGTTTCAGCCAGGTGCAGAGCAGACCTGAAAGATAAAAGGAAGAGATGGGTAATCTGTGTGGCAGTGCCTGTGTTTCTCATTTGTGTCACTTCAGCCTGAAGGCAAGTTCTTAGAAGAGAAATACAGAACTGGTTAAGATTGCAGTAAGGCAGAGTAAACAAATGCTGTTTCAAAGCCTGCACTTCCTGTGGGCCTGCTGTCCTCACCTCCTCCTAAGCTCACAAGTCTTACAGGTAGCAAGAACAAGAGAGATCTGATTTCTGAGAAACAGGATCTCCATGAGCTTTCAACATGGCCCCTGTTTAGCAGTAAATAACTGAGCTCTTGTTCTGGGGCACATCTAAGATCCTGCCCCTTCTTCCTTTCAGGAAAGAAGGAGGTGGGTTTGTGCTTTCTGTGTGTTTTCTGTGCAGTGTACACCACGTGTCCGGTGTGGGCAGCTGTAGCAAAACAGGAAGCTGTTGCCTGGGTGCTGGTAGGAAAAACCTCTGGTGGGAAGGCTGATTCACAGTTTTGAAGCTCTTGCATAGCTATTGTTTGTGCTTCCTTGGTAGCACTTAAGGACTGAATTGAGTGAGACACCAAACTATGGGGACTGGGGGAGCTACCTCGAATTAAGCCACTGGAGTTCTAAAAATTGAATTTAAGAGATGTACATGACCTCAGAAATAAAAATAAACTTTCTACTTTGGCTGGTTTTGCATTAGAAGACTAAAGGGTTTGGGTTTTTTTTTCCCCTTGGTTGGTTAGGCTGAGTTAAAAGAAGAATTTATGAAGCTGCAGTTCATTAAAGAATTAAAACCAGTAATATCATACTTCCTCCCCCCCTGCCCTGCCAAATTACATGCACCAACACCAGCTGGTACAGTTGTGCCTGCAGCCAGTGCAAGGAAAAATGAACTATGGCTTAAATTCCCCTCTCAGCACCTGGTTAGTGACAAGAGGAAACCTTCTCTGTGCTGCAGTGATCCCCAGCATAAGAGTACAGGCAGAAGCTTAAAAAGACAAAAAATTACCCCGAACACTCAACTCCTGAAGAAATCTCCTGGCAAATGCTGTTGTGGGTGTCTTTCCACACCACAGTTACCCGGTGCTAACACTTTGTGAGATGCAGAACCTCAACTTGATGGAGGAAGTGGGCAAGTCTCCTCCTGACTACAGCCTGGCCTGAACGCCAACCAAGTGCAAACACTGGCAGAGTCTTGGAGCACCACATTGTACGAGGGCCTGGGTGCTCAAGCAGTTATTTAAGGTGTCATTCTCTAACTAAATCGCACAACTGTCACTCTCATGTCCAGGTAATTGGTAAATGAGTTGCTTACTGGATAGTCAGGGGCAGAGCCTTTCCTGTCTTAGTTTCTCTTCTTCCCAAGAGTACTTTGGTATTCACTGAGCAGACCCCTCCAGGTTCTTCTGGACACTGCCTTCTCACCTCAGTGACATCTGTTTTAACTGGGTGGTTGGGTATTCTTAGGTGTACAAATTGGAGGGGTCTGTAGGAGTGGAACCACAGATATCTGCATTGTTTAATTTATTGCTGTTAGCTACACTTGGAGGGGAGAGGAGCCACTAGCTTCCTGTGTGGTTAGAAAATACTCAGGTGGCTTCAGTGCCTCAGTCCTCCTTTGGTTGTAAAACCCAGGGTGGAGCTCTCAGGAGGGCCAGGCTTAGCTCCTGGGCTGTGGCCCAGCAGCCAGACACCAGACCTCCCACAGCTGCAGACTCCCAAATGCTGAAGAGCTGAATACCTGAAGTGTCATGTCAGGGCACTCAGACATCAAGCAGAGGTCTATCTTTATTTCTTCCTGTCATACTTTAACTTGCATTACCTCTGACTAAAACTCCATCCAAGCAGAGGTGAAGATTTTCACCTCCTTAAAAAACCCTACAACAACCACCACCACTCTCTGCCTGTGGGATGTCACTGGCTGTTACAGACACCCAGCAGAGGCACTGTCTTTGTGCTTTAAGACTACACTAAAAACAAAAGCTCTCTCCCCAGTAACCTAAGCAGTCTTCAGGTCTCCAGAAAAACCGCTGAGGGCCGTGTAAGGATCAGCCTGACTCACTTCTGACATCGGTGATGGTTGAGCTCCTGTTTGCCGGACACAAGGCTCCCCTTCTGTAACATACAATGCAAAAACCAAGCAAAGTTCTTTGCCCGGAGCACTGCTGCATTCACTGCTGGGACCTCATTGAAAAATCCTGCTGACATAAAAAAGCAAAGAAAACCACTGCCCCAGAACATCTGTAATTCTGACTGTACCTCCTGCTGAGCGACTGGGGTGAGGATGGGAACATGGCCACGGGTGAGTGTATTTTAGCTTCCTATTAGAAGAAAAGTGGTCTGTTCACAGACACGCTTGCTGTGACAGAGACATCTGTAAGGAGGGAGGAGAGAGTTTAGTGGCTCATATGGAGAGCATGGAGAGAGCACAAGTTCCTGCCAGGGAGGGGCTGGCTTGCAGAAGGACATCTTTGGGGAAGGCAGAGCAGCAGCATAGGCTGACATCCCTAGCTGGAGGTAATTCTCAGGGTCCAAATCCTACCTGTGTGTGCTCTCACTGGCTTAGCTAGCCAGCAACTCCTTCTGGCAGCCAGGGTCTGTGAAGGGATTATCCACTGGGACAAACACTGATTTCTGTCAAACTGATGGACACCAAGGCAGATCCTGCATCTGAGAGGCATTCCGGCTTTCACAAACATACTCATACCTGATGGGTGGTGCTGAGGTTTCCAGCAATCTCAGTTTAGATATTTGTTTGCTCTACTATGCACATTTATTTAGTAATTCTTATCCTTCTGCCTGGGGGTGAGGGAGCTAAGTAATTCTGCCTGGGGGTGAATTCCAATGCACAAGAGACTTTCAAAGGCAGAAATTCTGGAGTCTTCTAAAAACATTTGAAGTGAGAGGTGTAAATCCCATAAATAAACTTTTGACTACCTTTACATGGTCCTGAATATGTTATGCTGTATCCCCTTATTCAGTATTAGTGCCACCTAGTAGATATTAGTGTAGTGGCCTGATACACAGCCCATGCTGTAAGGTCAGACCATATTATCGTACTGGTCCTTTTTGACTCTATGAAAATGAAAATCACAGTGTAAGCATCTTCGTCATGTCATAGGCAGGTGGTTATTCTGAAATAACACTGGGCTTATTTCAGTAATAGGAGATTTAATTTCATTATTTTAAAAGCATGTAATTCACTGTTGAGAATGAGAAATATGTTTTCAAAAGCTGGTTACTCCTTCAACAAGGATTCTAAAAGCCTTTTAGCTTTTGGCCTGGAAGGGAATGCAGTATTGTAGCAGGATCAGGTAGTTCTTTTATGATGACTTTTTTCAATCACTTGAAAACCCAGAAGTTTCCTCACAGTGCCAAATGAGTTTTCCATGAAAAACACACCAAAATGTAGCTGGATTTAAAGATATTCTTTTCTTTCTTTCTATTTGTCTGTCTTTCCTCCCATACAGCAAACATTAACGCTAGAAATAAAAATTACAGTCGAAGTAACCTGACTTTTGAAAACAAATCCTGTCAAGGCTCAGGGCTTGTCAGTGTTCACTGGTTTTTGGTTTTTTTTTCTTTCCTCTAGGTTAGCTAGCTTCAAATAAATGATCCAATTTTAAATTCCGGGGCTTTTAAATCAAAGTTAAGTAACTCTTACAAGGCAATAGGAACTATGTTGCAGTACCATAACTCTGACAGCACTGCTCCAAACACAATTATTTAGATAATGGTTTTTTTTTTTTATGTGACACACTAACTGTTATGATTTATTACAAAACAAATTGTAGCCTTTCCGAAGAAGGAGATGATTCAAGCTTTCTCAGAACAAAAATACTGGAAGCCAATTCCAAATTAAAAGACAAATACCCGGTGACTATCCAAACCAAAAAGTACCTATAGTAAAATCTGAGATCTTTTAGAAAGTCTCACCTTTCTAAGAGTTGCATGTCTCCCTTTCCCTTCAATCTTTAATCCCACAAATTGTTAAGATTTTTTTTTTTTAATTCTGTTAGGTAAACCTGTCTTTCTTGCGGAGTGCTTGTCCTTAAATTTTTAAGTGCTAAAAAAACCCCCACCAAAGCACAAAAAGCTCCAACAATTTCAAGCCCAAAAATGTTTCAAACACTTCCTTTTTCCTTTTGTCTTGAAGTGTTTGCCAGATTCAATTCACATCTGCAAATAGTTTTAGTCCTCCTTCCTCTCCCCCTCACATATAGGATATAGAAAAAAATACCTACTTCTCCTCATTTCTTTTCATCCATCCAGGTTTTTACTTGATTCCATCTGTGTCCTGCTTGAGATCTGCATCCCTTTTTTTTTCCTGAAATATACAACTTAAGTTACTAGTGGCTTATGTTCCAAGATACAATAGCACAGTTAGGTTAATGTATTTTATGTCATCTTTAAAAGATTAGGTAATAATTGGTATCTTTTACCTTCCCCCCAAAAAAAAACACCCACCAAAAAATGAATTGATTATAAAGGAGAACTGTTGGACGATACAGTAAAATGTGGAATATGAGGTCACTTTCACCTTTGATCAACACTGAATCTGCAATTGTTTGATTTTAATATTTATTTCTATAGTAACTACATATATCTTTCTGTAGTTAAGAGCTTCCATTTATGGTGAACTACTCCTTAGTTTTCATAAAAACAATTGTCTGATATTCCATGCAGCTCTCTTGAGCTGAATTCCAGTTCCCAGAGAACCACCATTGCTTTAAATAGCTGCAAATAGATTTGTAGGGCTCATTTTTATCATTTTTCTGAGTGTTCTCAACTTAAAAGTATCCTCTGAAGCACAATTAACTTGGAATTAACATAAAGAAGGCAGCTTTTGCCAGTAAAGTCTTGATAGCAGCATAATATCTGAATGATTTTTTCCTCTTTCGTATGATTTTTGTACTTCTGCCCAACTTCATAAAAGTACACTCACTTCCAGAAAAAATAGATTACCGACAGCAAAATCCCTGTGGACCATGTAAAGGCTGTTCACTTTACTAAGAGTGCTTTCCATAAAACAGAAATAATAATTTCTTTTCTCATCCACCTTCTTAACCTGTCTTATAGACAGAACACTATGGTTGCCCTAAAATTTGCCAGTAGTTACTACATGCTGATAACCTTACACTATCATGAGCCACCGAGTGTCTCTACTACAACAGGAAGTCCTGTAAAACCAAACACATGAACATGATTAAAGGCTTAACAAAGTATGGATTTTGTTCTCCTGGGTTAAACATTTTCTGAATTCTACAGGTAAAAAGCCTACCAAAAATAGTATGATTTAAGTATTTTAAAGTTCTAAGATGATTCACTTTCTGTTTACTGCTAGGTGTGCCACTAGACTAAATTTCCTACATTGAATGTCCTTTGTTACCACAGTAACAGAACTCCAGTTATCCTGGGCAAACTATCACTGGTTTGCAAGTTAGAAAGCCTTGTGATATTGTTGAATTAGTGCATTTACTCAGTCACAAAGCGAGAGTTCCATTATCTACTGAAAACCTCATCCTGTGCTTGTTAGTTCTCCTTTTTCTGAAAAGAAAAAAAAAAAAAAAAGCCAAAGACAAAACCCAACCCTGCAGCCCTCTCCCTTATTCCCAAAGCACTGACTGACTGGACAACAGTGGCCAAAACAAAGAAAGCAAGAACAGCCCCTAAGTAGCCACAGCTTCCTAGGGATCACTGGAAGCAAGAATCAGTCCTGCCAGAGAAGCAGTGAAGAGATTAGTGCTAAGGCAAGACTGATTGTACATTCACCATCTTACATTTAGGTGAGTGAATCATAAAATATTCCAAGTTGGAAGGGACTCGCTAGGATCATCAGTCCAGCTCCTGGCCTGGCACATGACAGTCCCAAAAATCTCACCAGGAGTAGTCATGGAGCATCAGGAAAAATAAATGACTTTTAAAAATAGGGGAAAAAACCCCCCACAAAGTGATAGGGGTACTTAAGTCTGACAAATGGCAGCAAAAGACTCAAAGAAATTATCAACATCAAGTTACTGTTTAAACATTAATGCTGGTAAAGAACAGATTTCCCTTTTCTCTGAAAAAGGAACACAAAATATTTAGATAAAAAGGTTAGGAGCTGTCACTGAGAAGAACTTCTGTGTTTTTATTGTCACTTCAAAACATTTTCTTCATTTAATTTAGGTTTAAGTTAGACTCAGGTTCACCTACCAGTGTCTTTCCAACTGCATGAGTTTTTACTTTATTTTTTTTTATAAGGTAGTGCTGTATTTAAAAGAACATAATCCAGTAGCTGAAATGAGACTGCTGGCAGATCTCTCTGCTAAAGCTACAGAATATTCCCCTCAGACTTTCTTTTCTTCTGGCACAGTACCTGTGTTCGCAGAAACTGCACCTCTTCTGTAAGCAGCTGCTTCTCTTTGAAGAGCTGATTCTGTTTGTTGAGCAGCTCCACTAACTGCTGGGCAGTGGCCTGACAGTGCTTGTCAAGCTGCTGTAACCTGGAAAAAAATAGATAAAAGGGTTGCAGAGCATCTGAAGTAGGAGTTCACAGTAGAAACTTTGATGTTTGCACTGGTGGGTGCAGCTCCCAGAGGCCAGAGTCCAGGCTGGTGGTTGGGCTGAGACTGAAGTATTACTCCTAGGATGGGCATTCAATGTATTTTCACACTTTAAACAGGCACTTTTAAAGGTTTGCTCTTTTAATTTAGAAGCCTCATGAGGACATGACAGCAAATTTGCTTTGCTGTGACATCAGTAAAGACCGCAGGACTGCATCTTGACACCCGTAGCTAAGCAAGCTGCACACTCTGTAGTTGCTTCAGTAACTGTCTTCCTGAAACACACACAGCAGTCCAGATCATAAATCCAAATACCCAAACTCCCTGACAAACTCGACCTGAAGTGACAAAAACTTCTGTTTTCTGTCTACTGCTCTTTGCCAGTTAATGTCCAAAACTCATTACAGAATACATTTATTTCAAGTAAGCATAGTGTTAATTAAGCACGTCAGCACAGATCTTTTAATAGTGTAACAGGGATTCCTGGGGAAAGATGTAAAGAGCCTATTACTACAAAGGTCCTCCTCTTCGGGGGCTGCAAAACAGAGGGAACAAACTGGCAGGTATCAGAAAAAACACACAGAGGCCTTCTGCTTACGCTGGAAAAATAAGTGCCTAAGATGGGACAATGCTGCTGTAAGACAGGGCAACTGCATATTTACTTCTTTAATCACAAAAGCAGGCATCACTTATTATGTCTCCAGTGACTGTTTATTACTCCTGGCACCCAGACAGAAGTAATTTCCAACTCATGTAAATTTACATCAAAAAAACATTTTTTACTAGATAATCACAGGTAGCCTGTGCAAATTTCAAAAACATTACTGGACACAAGCACACTCCATTGTGAAGCTCTGTGTCCTTTCAAATCATGCAAGGGGTGATTCAGATAAACTAGTGTAAACAGAAAGTCTTTAATTAGGGCAATACTACTCAATTACACTTTTCTGTTTGTAACTTCATCACCTACTGTGTTACATTTAAACTGTCCCCTTGAGCAGAGGGAGAAAGATGACAGGCTGGGTCTGACTAGCAGGCCACAACTTTATCGTCTGTATCTCCCATGCTTGAGTACAGGTTTAATAACATTCCAATCTACAGTTCTGGGCCGTGATGGATGAAAAGGGAGCAGTTCTAGTCAGTGCAAATCTGGATCTGTGAATTCCCAAATTCTGTCTGCCAGTCTGCTTTCCCAAAATTGCTGCCAAGCTGGCCCTTGGTCCACACACTGGGACTCCCATCCTGCTCTGGTGCATTTAGCTCCTGAGGACAGGCTCTGGGCCCTCTCACAGTATCTGCTATTACGTGTGACATGTGCAGCACAGCCACACATTCCCATATGCATTGTATCTGGCCTGCCTGCTGATCTCGTAAATGATTCAAGATGAGAAATGAACAGCTCCACCCACATTCACTGTACTTCCCATATGTTACAAATGCACATCAATGCCTGCCATCATTTTTACAACTGGGTGACAGAACCTTCTGCACATTTTGCTAATACAAGTGAGGGAGGTTGCACGGTCACCATGCTCACTTTGGCAACACCACCTATCAGGCAACCATGTCCTGTGTCCTGAGCATGAGTAACCACTGTGGCCTTGCCCTTCATTCTAAAAGAGATTATTTTCCCACCAAAGTGGCAAGATCTGTCCAGTTGGGGTGACGTGTAGCTGCTCTCCCTTGGCCTGGGAATATTGAAGGACAGGGACTGACTCCACGCTCTGTCATGTTACTTCAAGAAACAAGGTGAAGACGTAGCTTTTGAACTGTGTTGTTTGGATTCCTACAGGACAACCTGGCACTAACGAGTAAGCTCCCATTTAGTAGAAATAATAATTCAAATAAGAATTCGAATAATTTCCTACCATCCACTTTAAATCAAAGTTCTTACTTTTATATGGAGGCAAGAAAGAGACAGTTTCATGAGACAAGTGGTTCCACAGAAGGAGAACACAACTGAGGCATCACAAGAGCAATGGATGCTTCAAGGTAAATGTTTTAATCTGATTCTCAGTATTCTCAGAGCTTGTATGCAGCTTCTTTATGTTAGTATGGCTACAAGCAACCTTGTTTCTTTGTGCAGCTACAACCTGCAGAAGACATCTCTCACTTGGCACAGCAGTAAAATTTGGATCTGAGACAAGACTGTACCCTAGCCTATCAAGAAGTGAAGTGAAAAGGGACAGATAGGGTTTTGTTATATTTTGACAGCTATGGCTAGACAATCACTGCAAGACCCTGCAGAAACCAGGTGAAACATTGAACACAAAGCAGAGCTTTTGCACCAAGGTGAATTCTACCAGCAGAATAAATTTCCATTGCAACCAACAACACAAAGCTGTACTAGCACCCACCGTGTTACACTTCAGCCATCCCTTTATCTGTGGCCTACAGATAAAAACAAAAGCTTCCTTCTTTTCTTTAATGACACATTGCTAAACCAGGGGCACCCACAAGACTCTGGCTGCAAGCTCCCTGCCCTGGGGGACTAAGGTCCATTAATCCACAGGCAATCCACAATGAAGGAAAAAGCTGATACAACCTGTCAGCCGCCTTCTGGGTTTTAATGTTGATTTGAAAGAAATTAATATGCAAGGATCTGTGGGCAGTACCCATTTACCCTGCAGTGGGGATCAGTCAGTCCTTGACATAGCAGAGACATTAAAAGGTTATTTACTCTTTCAGCATAGTCAGGTTACTGATGTAAAACGTTTTCACTTTACTCCATGGAGCTGGATTTGCTGAAATGGTGTGATTGGATTGCAGCAACCTGCAGCAGCTAAATCACCAAATCCAATAATCATGCTGCATTTACTGGCACACATCTTAATTAGGTTTTAATACAAGTAATCTGATAACTACTCCTGGCCAGCCAGAGTGGAGCTGTCAGAGCTGAAAGGGCTGTTGTTGAGCAGCTCGGCCGGCGCACTGCTGCGGCTGCCTCCCTGCTGACCCTGTTGAAGCCCCTCATCTGCCAGTTGTCATGGTAACGCAGGCCAGCCCATCACCTGAACAGTGGGTGTCGGGCACCCCACGGCAAGGTCTGGGGCACTGGCCACCCACAGGGGCCACATCTTTGGGGCTGAGAGGGTGCCAGGGCATGGCTCCTGCTGTACCCCAAAATTATCAAAACTCAACACCATGAGAAAACATTACTGCGCAGCAAACTGCCTTTAAAAAGCATTTCCCTTGTCAGGGCGAGTGTGTCAAGCCATGAGTTTCTAAGGTTGCTCCTGCACTGCTTGTTTGCCTGTAGGTTAGATACACTGATCAGAGGTGGCTTCTGGTTCTGAGTGGGAAAACCAAGGGCTATGTTGCAGACCTCTGCCATGCTGCAGGGATGCAACTGAAGGGGGCTGTGCCTCAACGTGAAGGCAGTGCCACATTTTGTAATCAGGCATTTGCGAACCTCAAATATTTTTAACACACTATGAGTTCAAAAAGCAAATGCAGGTTTAAGAACAAGTTTGTAACAAAAGGAGGGAGCAAGCCAATTAGAAAAGAAAGCAAACCCCAGCAAACTTTTTATCAGCAAACCTCTACCTGCTTTCATAAATTTTTTCAGAATATCCTACAAATTTAATATCACGTGATAGGAAGTGTTTAAGTTTTGGTACTTGACAGATAGTTGTACTACAACCCATTAAAGGATGCTAAATTTGTATACTCAAGTAGTCAAGAGTTAGAAAATGCCAGAAACAATGGGTTTCTATGCAACTCCTTCCCACCCTGGCTCCCAGCTCCACTGCTGTTCCCCTGTGCAGCCTTGCTCATCATCTCCTGAGGCAACTATCCACCACAATCCTGCTAAACAGTTTCAGTCTAAACCACAATTTCTGGCAAGCCTAATGAAATCACAAAGAACTTCAGCACTGTCTTAATAGCAGCATCACACACCCTTAAATACAAACTCTAGTGATCACACTTAGTTTGTGACACAGATAGAGCAGGCACTGCCTAATGTCATATCCTGCTACATACAAAGCAATGGTCAGGCTTTGCTTTGGCTATAGGATGACCTTGGGAATCCAGACTTGCTGCCATGCAAAGAGTTAAGGTGTATGGCTGGTGGCTTGTGAGCTTGTTTCTGCCCCAGCTGCTGTCACTCCCCACCCCTCTTGCAGGATCAGCAGCATGGGTCCCCTCTGCTTTCCACCTCAATTCTGCTACTTTTCTGTCTTCCCTTTTCATAGCAGAAGTGATGTTGTAATTTTCTTTCGTCTCTTTGTATCTTGAATCAGCTCTGTGGACAATGAGGTCATTGAAACCAGTAAAATTAGTTCTCATATGAGCAACCTGCATCTTCAGTGTGGCTTACAGCATCAACAAATTCACACAGTAAATTTTGAGGCAGGAAGATTAGAGTCTATAAATTTAGAAATGCCGACAAACAGCAAATTGAACCTCGAAGTTTCACTAGTGTCCTGAATTACTAATTACTTTAGATCTTGACCCATGTATAAAGGCCTTGAGACAAGCTTAAGTGATAAGCATCTCAGAGAAGTCCCCACAGGCTCCCAGAATTTAAGCAGGAACATCTACACAATCTATCCTTTCACTCAGCTCTGTTCTACCATCTACTTTCAAAAGCAAAACACTATAATCCACTTTTCTCATATTAATGAACTAAAAAAAGCATGAGAAAAAACACCTCCTTGTTTCTGTCACACTGGAAGTTCTGAGTTCATACAGGGCACAGGTAGACAGATCAGGGCATATTAAAAGTTTCTGTGGAATTTCCCAGCCTCTGGAATTCCTATCAGAATTCTGTTGCCACACAAATGGCCAAGACACTAATTTGTTCAGGCAGAGAAGATCTATACCACTTCTAGCTTAGTAAGGTAAGCACTTGCCCATGCTACAGGCAGAACAAACTCATCCAACTTACGTTAACAGATGGTAACTAGAAGTTAATATCCCTTGGACAGTTTGGAATCAGACAACTAAGAAGAAAATGTCCACATTTCACCATGAACCCCTCGACCCAGGTAGCTTTGTATCACTCAACCTTTTGTTTTTAATATGAATTGGGTACCGTCTAAATTCCCTTTCACTAAAGGCCCTCTCAATTTTTCCACATTAAGTGTCCATTGTATATCCTCTTCAATAAGACAACAATCTTTGCATGCCACAATGACAATTACAAATAGGGTTTAATTAAAAGTTTACATAGGAACAGTAGCTTCCCCATTGTTTCAGGTGTCATCACCAACTAATAGAATGTATCTTTTCTTTCTCAGCTGGCCCAACAGGTTAAACAAATAGATCACACAGGAAACCCGAGCCTGGATCTCTTCCTGGGCTTCTAATAGTTCATGTCTAACATGCTGAAGAGAGAACATTAGCAGCCTGCTCTTTAGTAGGGGGGTGTAGCAGCTGGACTTAGCTGCTGTGATGGCCACTTTTAGCCCTCCTGGGTTTTGACAGGAAGAAAACAGTGAAAGAGAATGGATGGCAGGCTGGAAGAGATATGGGTGAAAGCTTCACCAATGTCTATTTGTGTCCAAATCCCTTGGCTGAAGATGAGATTTTTCCTCCTTTAAAGGAATACAAAATAGCAAGATCTGTGGTAGGAATATGAACTCTGGATCAGGTTTGCTCTAGAGGAAAAGTAGTTCTGGTTACTATTTTCTGCCTTTAGTTGGTAAGTATTAAGTAAAACAATTCTCCAAATCATTCAGACTATTAATTTAGAATGCTGTAAAATACCTTAGGGAAAAAAAAGGGGGGGCAGGGGTTGAAGCAGACAATGTTACAGAAATATATTGAATCTTATAGTCAGACTCTAATTTTGTAATTATTTTTCTTTTAAAAGATGTTCACCTCTCTGATACGAACAGATTTTGCACAATATTTCAATCAGAAATCAGAGTCTTGATAATGGTAACAGACACATATCGTATTAAGGTTTCAAAAGTGGCCTCCTCATGTTTATAAGATATATTATACATATTTGTATGACTGAAATAGTTTCCTGTGTTTGTTTTACTAGTTACAACAATTTTTGTGACTGGTTTAGTTTTTATAAATGTATCTTCATTTTCCCCACTGCTTACTCTGATTCCTCTTATTTCTTTTATTACCAGACAAACCTGGACCTTTACAAACTGCTAGTTAGTGTCCACATAAAGCAATCACTGCATTTGAGTCAGAGACACCGAGAATTTTTAATGCAATCTGCCCAATCTGAACTCTTTCCTTCACAAACACTTTGCCTTTAAAAAGAAATTCTCAGCATGAACCTCATCAGAAGCGACATGTAACAGACAGTACATGTGGTGTTTGGGCAGGCAGCAGAGAATTGAAAAAGAAGTCTTCACTTTTTCTATCCCATGGCATGTGCAGAATGTACATGTGGCCCAAGCTGACATCAGGCATTTGAAGCAAAAAACCTGCTAAAAGCATCAGCTTCTGTTAATTTACTTTGTCAGATATTGTCTTAATTAAAAAAAACTACTGCTAGAAAGGGTAGTGCAGCTGAGCTACAACTGCTTCAGTTGTTCTGACAGTCCCAATTGCAGGGTAACAGAACAGCTTTGGGTTCAGTCCTGTTGTCCTCACTGAGCCCAGATCCTGGCTGCAACCACCAAGGCACTGAGGTACAGAGCATACAGCTTCTGTTTATGTATCTAGTCATTAGTACCTGTGTTTGAAAGGTAAAATGTTTCTCACTAATGACCTTGCAAACAAGAGGCCAGTAGTGCTGGGTACTGTTCTTCTCATTTGGTTATCTACAAGGGAGTCTTCCCAGTTCAAGATCTATCTAACATAGTCCTTCAAAACTGTTCTTCAGCATAAAACCCAAGGCTGCTATAGTGTATAAATTGACCATTATGCAAATAAGCTCTAAAAATATCAGTGTTAAATATCTATGTAGGCGTCACTCATTAGCTGCTTTGCTTAAACCCCATTACCCTTATTTTCCACACTAGAGGTACAAACATGCCCCTCTTTACAGTTCATTTCAAACAAAGGATTTTGCCTGTAAGCTCTGGCAGGCGACACACATTTGCTTATTTTTCAGGGTTCACACATGGTTATTGTGGTTTGCATAAATTACAGTCAAACTAATGATAGTTGTAAGATTTGTATGGAGTACAGTTTTATGCTTGTGACACAGAAAAGGAGGAATATGACTTTATATTGATGACAGACATAATTTTTCTGTGCAGCATATTCAGATAGACATTTTACATACAAGGCCATTGCTCTCTCCACACAGAGCAGATTGCTTCCATTTGTGAACTTACCCCAGGCTTGGCCTACTCCCCTACAAATACAGCTCTTTTTCCAAACTCACTCTGCCTAGGAAACAAAAAGAAGAATAGAGGATACGTACTGAGTAAAAATCTAGAGAAATAGCTGGGAAGGAGGTTAAGGTGGGCAGAGGAGCCAAGGATGTGCGTGAGAGTTCGGACAGATCTGGGCTCAGATATGCACAGATATACCCAAGGGACCAGAGGCGGCTTCAGCCTCTGTTTGCACTGGTTGGCCAAGCAAGCTCCCACCTCACAAGGAGCTGCTGCTGTCACGCAACACAGCACTTTGGACCACTTGGGACCAGTCCCAGTCTCCCCACATCCCCCAGTACACCCACAAAGCAGTTTTGCGGAGACTGAAGGGAGTCACAGCATCAAGGAAACACGAGTGGGGGGGGATGTAATGTGGAAGAGCAAATACAGGGGAGATGATGAGATTTTTGCATTGAGAAGGGCTGAAATGAAGGGAAGTTTCATCCTGAGAAACCAGAAGTTTTTTAGAAAAATGAGAAGGGATGGAGGATCTGAGCAGTATTGCCAGCCTACCTTCATGGAGCTCAGCTCTTGTGATTACAGAGTCCACTTGGTGTTTTGTTTTGGGCTATATTATAAACAGGAAACCGCATGTGAAGTTAGTGAAACCTGCAATTGCTTAGCAGCAGTGAAGGGAAGCATTTCACAGAAAATACATCTTAAAAATGTATTAGTACATTATAGATGGTATTACACTCTCCATAAGAGAGTGGCTATTTCATAATGTATATGTGTATTAGTCTAACTGCGCTCTAAATTTACTGCAAGGTGAACTTCATCGTTGCTATGAAATAGAGGAATTTTATTGCTGCTTTAGAGGCAAATATCATTACAGTTATCTTCAGAAAAACCATTAACCCCTCCACAATAAGGAATCTGACTGCAACCAGGCAGTTTGGAGATGAGTATCAATACACCCAGATCACAGCCAGTGTGAAGGGTCGATTATGCCTTTGTGGTGACAGCAGCACAGCTTGCAGATGAGAATAGCAGCTCTAGTGTCCCTGCAATAGCAGCACAGTGCTGCCAGGAGCACCACACAAAACAAGCACAAGGGTGGCTCTAGCCCGATTCTCCCATGTCAGTTTGGCACATCAGTGAGCTGTTACTGGACCCTGCACAGACATCCCAATGTGGTAAGATTACCTGCACCTCCCAGCAGAAGGACTCATACTGTCCACAACTGTGCACATGCATGCACACTCTTCTGTTGCCACCACATTTTAAATATGGTAAAAAATTCTAGCAAAACTGTCAGTCTTTTCTTTGCTATAAGTTGAAATAAATGTTAATAACTTTCTTCACACATTTTCAATGTAACTATAAGAGAAGAATACATTTCCCCTTGGATTGCATCAAAAGGTCTTGCTTAGTTTTGTTAGGTAAAGCATGCTTTTCTCATACTACTTCCCTATGTTCTCATCCTTCAGTCATAAGCAATGGTAATAGTTTTATGAAACAGACATTTCAACACAAAAGCTTAGAAGCCTTGTTATGCTTTTGGAAGTTGAACATTCTCACATAAATGAAAATTAAGTGCCTTAAATCCCTCGTAGTAAATTAAGAAAACAAAGCTGTGTCTCTTCGTTAAAAAATACAACCATGGGTTTGTTCTTCTAAGTAGGAATATGGAAGATAAACATATATGCAAAATGAGAAGCAAGAGATCCACCTACTATTTTAGTCAATTACTCGTTTCTGTAGACTTGGTAACCATCAAGATACAGCTGCCACAGCACAAATGCATCATTACTCAAATTCCTACCTGGGAAACCTACCCAGAGAAATGCACATTTCTGAATGAAACGCACACTTTTGCTAATATGCACCATGATGTTGGTGACCTTGCACATTAACGTGGCGCAGAAAGCAGCCTGGGTTTCTGAAAGGCTGTGAAAGCTCAGCAGGTGCCCCAAGAGAGCCCAAGGTCCCCACTGGGGCTCACTGGTCCGACTCAACTGCTCCTCAGCAGCCATCACAAGAGCCTTCCAGATTCATGCTGGTGGTCTTGGCACCACTCCTGGTGGACAACTGTCCACCTCACACCTGGCTCAGCCTTGGCTGAGGCGACGTAATGAACGGGCCGACAAAATGAACCCAAGCCTCCCTCCCAAGGGAGGCTACTTTTGATCAGTGTTGAGCAACATATGCAGGCTTGAGCAGGGGGCATGCAGGCAGCTCAGGAAAAAGCGGGTGCTGCTGTAACTAAACTGCAGATTAAGCTGAGGACTGCTGTTTCCTAAGCTCCAGATAAGGAGTCTTCTGGAGAGTTTGAAAAAACTTAAAGAGAAAATAAGAGCACTAATTGTACTTTTAATTTATTGTGTGTCTAGGCTATATTAGAGCAGCATTTGTCTCAATTTAAGATAGTGTCCTAGTTTTCTTTTTCAGCAAAGATCCTCAGTAGGAAGTTGCTTGTGCAGTTAGTGGTTTGTCTCTAATGTCTCTGAAAACATAACATTACCTGCTCAGCAAGTATTTACCTAAAAATGAATGTTTGGGCATCCCTCATGTCATCTCCTTACATAAAAATCATGATATTGGGATCATAATGTACTTAAAATATCTTCAAATAAAATAAACCTGATTTTATTGAACTTCTGTACTGCAACATCAGATTTTTAATTTCCTTTGAAACAAATGGTATCAAAGAGAGAAAACTGCATTTATAGGTTTTCTAAGAGGTCTGATTTCATTGAGACATACAGAGGAATTTAGAGTTCTATTGTGACAGTAAAGAAAGTACTAAAACCTATTTCTGTTACAGATCTCGATACAGTAGCCTTTTCTCATCCCAATCCAGAATAATTCCCATGAGCTGTAATGTGAACTACAGACTCCTGCAAAGTCAACAAACCCCCCAAAAATGCCCAATTCTGTGTTGCTAAAAACAAAAGGAGTTTTGCCTTTAATAGGGGCAGGCCCCTTGTTTGCATAAAGAACAACTTGTCAAACAGAATACAAATGCTAAGCTGGTACGTTATAGCCACAAGCACAATAGCCCCAATCTTGTTTTTAACTAAGCAAATCCTAGAGAGAGCAGTTTTCCCCCAAAATCTGGGCATCAGCTACAAATTCAATGAACTGATGTCTCAAAGTGTTCACGAAGGATGCGGGAAATTTGCAGAAGGGCATGAGCATTTAATTTCAAAGAGAAGGAAACTGTATGTTTTTATTATAAAAAATGAGAGTGTGAAAAAATCCTAACGATACAATAGCTCTTTTTCAAGTATAAAGTTCAGAATTGCACCTCCCAAGTTTCCTGCATGTTAAAAGAACACAAAATAACGATCTAAAAATCCTTCACAGAAAACCAACAAGCAAGGATGAAGCAGTACTCGCCTGGGGGCCAATTGCCTCTCCAGCAGCGGTAAGGCTGTTACTAGGCTTGCAGTACCATTTGTTCCATTACACAATCTCCTGAAGCCTTTTACAGAGAGCTAAAACAACTGCCTGTACCAACACGACACATGGCTTTCCATCCCGACTCTTTGCTAATCCAGACGCTCCAACCATCTTTCTTTAAGATGCCATATGGTTGGCAGAAGCCTGTAGATCTAGCAGCACATCTGCTTGTATGTTACTTCTCCCCTCCAACTCCCCCCTCCACACCACAAAAGAGAGAGCAAATAATTATTTTACATGTAACCAATTAAACTGCATTTAAAGAGGACAGGGATTATTTAGCTCTAGATATTTTAAAAATATAGATTGTCGCAGAAGGTCATTTGTCTCTCAGTGATTTGGGAAATACAGAGAAACAAAACAAAGAAATGAAAGGCACATGGGCAAAATGATCGCTGTATTTGAATTATTTAAATGACTGCCATTCAGACCTTATGCCTGAAGATTTATTTCCCACATTAGTGTGCCACCGAAGAAGGGACTGAATTTGCTCTCTGCTTTTGTCAGAGGTGAATCAGACAAGCAGACTAGGAAACTATAATACACCAAACCATGCTTTGTTAAGCAAGCAGAGTGAGTCTGTATGCTAATGACTCTACAGGAATACACTGACACACTGATTTTTTTGGTATGATGAGCAAAGATTATTGACACTGTTGAAATCCTGGTTGCACTGGCATGCAGGCATCCAGGTTGTCTCTTTAGAACCCAGACGCCAGGAAGACAGGCTGCAAAAATAATTCTGTTTGTGATGAGTTATAATTTCACCATTTATGGCATAATGGACTAAAACAGAAAAAAAATATGCTTTGGAGCCTGAAATTAAAAAAAAAAAAAAAAAAGATCTAGAACATAGAAATTATAAATAAATGCTCCTTTAAGACTCCCATCGATCGCTCTGTGATGAATAACCATCTCAGTTAACGAAGGACAGGCAGAGGTGGGAATGTGTAAGGACAAACGGCACAATTTTGCAATTCTGCCTGCTGAGGATTTGCAGCACCTTTTGTTCAGAAACACTATTTCCTTGTTGAACTTTTCCTCCATCAGTAAAATAAGACATCAAAGAGATAAAAGATAACAGTCCTACCTCAAATGCTGCTCACATGTATTGTGTGATTATCTGAGCAGAGAGAAGCAGTATGCAGAATAAGGAACATGAAGCACGTGTCTGTGCCCTAGCATTTTTCAAGAAGAAAGGAAACTAGACATGTATTTGCTCCAAATAGTCTCCCTGCATCAAGTCTCCATTGCAATGAGCACAGAACATTCTTCTGCCTTCACAAAAACAGTTTTACTCATAATATGGGAATGCTGGAATGCTTGTGTTCAACTAGATAGTATACAAATTTTTTTCCCCCTCAGTAATTTAGGAGTTAGAGTTTCTGAACAAATGATGGGAAGACTGTGTCTGACCTTCACAGAAAGGAAAGACCAATGGTGAGGCTCTGGTTGACGTCATTTTTGAGGACACAATACTAGGTATTCAAGCTGTTTATTTATGGCTAGTACTTTCCTTTCACCCAGTACTCTGTCTCAAGGCTATTTCATATTTCATCAAAATTGCTTTGAATACTTTTATACAAAACCAAAATTAAAAAGCCACTTGCTCCTCCCATAATTACATTTTTTCCTCTTTTCATCAAGAGAAAGATGACAGAAGTTCAAAATGCACTTGAATTTCAAAATGTAAAATGTGGGAATGTATTCAATGATGTAGCAATTTAGCTAAGTTTAAATTTGATAGGGCTTGATTTACCAGCTATAATAAATAAAGAACTGTATAGAGGTTGTTTACAGTAACAAGAAATGTTTATAAATACTACAGATTAAAATTTCCGTTAGTTTTATGCATAATATTCAAAACTTGCAAACTATGAAATTATGCCTATATAATAAAATCAACAAAACCCCTCCTCAATCTCTTGAATGAATCCCTTTCAGACCTCGTGTGTTTTGCACATAAGGCAAAACACTGTTTCTGATCAGTAATCAAGTTTTCATTTCAGGTGTTAATTCCCAAGCTTGGCCCACTTGCCCCCATCTCAGAGAACTCTGGGAGATGAGAGAGAAAACAGTTTCCAATTATGTGATTGCAAATATTCACTTCCTTTATTTTCCTAGATGAGGGGTTTATGTGTGTGTCTTTGCATTTTCCTAAAAGATTCTCAGTAACTCAATAGCACTTAGTTGAAAAATGCCGATTTTATCCATTGTGTTGCTTTGGAGAGCAAAGCAGTTATCAATCCAGCAGGTTGTCTTCAGAACTTATCAGGTCAAAACCAACTGTCCATGACCACATCTGGTATGTCTCTGAACACCAGCTACGACTGGAGTTCCAGAAGAGGGTGTGCTTGGAGAGCTGTCACATAGGCTCTCGCCCCACCCCAGTCTCTCACGGACAATGTCCAGTACTGCCTTCCCTTCAATAAGAGCCCACACAAACATCAGAAACAGAATTTCAGAAACAGAAGGCCTGGCCAACAGAGGTCCTTTGCACATGTGAAACATGGATTTGATTAAGCACTTCAGAATTCAAGTTTACTGTTTAGGCAAAAAGTATGGTCCTAGATTTGGGTATGAGAGAGAAAATGAATTTTGTATAAGGGCTATGTCTTCTTGTCTAAGAACAGGTGAATAAAAGAAAGCACGTGTGAAGTCCTTGCCAAGACCTGCTGCAAACTGACTACTGTAGAAATAATGCAAATGTTGCACACTTTCTAATTGCTTGCAGGCTAAGAAAATAAAGAAATATATAGTTTATTCTCTTGAAAAGTGATGGAAAATTCTGAAGGTGCAGTGTACATCAAAAGCTTCTCCCTTGACCCCAGAGTGTAACTGCACTGCTGCTTACACATGCCCACCCTGGACCACTTTAGAACAGGCTGGGTCTGATAAAGATTCCACTATCATAGCTTGGCCAGATCTTGTGGGGTTTGTTTGGGTTGGTTTTCTTGGGAGGTGGAGAGTAGAGCTTCTTTTAAGTTTTCAAAGAAAAGAGAGTTATTATTATATGGAATAATAATGATTATAAAAATAGGTTCTTGCATTCACATTCTAGATAATCTGAGATGTTTGATATAATAATTATAAATCATCTACCTGGTTTGTAACTTGTAGAAGCAGCAGAATTTCTACAGTAAATTACAGAAATAGCAGGACGTTTTTCCTCTTTTGAGACAAAGAGAAAAGGGGAATTGAAAGCAAAAGCCCTTCAAAGAGGACTACATGGGAAAGTGGGGCTATTAGCACAAGGGAATTAATTTCTTCCTTCATAATCAAATGAATGCCCTTAGACATCCGTTATCAAAACAGAAATCACAGAACCACTGCATTGAAAAAATTACATCACTTCATACTGGCATTTTTAATTTTGCAAGTCCTGTTTTAGTATAAGTTCTAGTTCTGGATGGTGACCTCATGTACTTAATTTTAAGACTACAATAAGAAAATATGCCTTACAAGGAAAATAAGTAACCAATCAGGTATATGAAAGATTTCAATCAACATTTTGAGAAATTTCATGGTATGCAAACTACTCTAATGTAATCAGTTGTTATTAATCTAACTCTTAGGTATTATTCAATGATATTTTAATAATGAGAGTGATTCCTCTGAACTGCCTAGGAACATACTTTGCTCAGTGCATTAAACAATCCCAAGCAGTAAGCTTTTTGCTCCCCGCTCTTTTTTTTTAAAGAAGTCCAACAAGTTTGGCTTCACTTGCATAATCTAAAGCTTGTCTTTCAACTGAAAAAAACATTTATAGATTGAATATGAGAAAACAAAGAAATTGCAAAAATGTCCAAGATGCTGTGCAGTACTTAAGTTCCAAATTTCTGTAAGTGCCACATTTTTTGGGCTCTTAAACTTTGCCCTCCTCATCCGACACACACAGATCATGGAAGCATTCAGCTCCATGTTGCAGTTGGCAACATACAAAGTGAACATGAACAATACATGCCCTGATGAATTGTCACTTATTCAATAATGACATACATTTTACCATAGACAATTATTGTGACCTATTACTGCAAATTGCACTTGTATTTTTTCTCTACAGCTTTGTAGCATTCTGATTTCTGAAATTTTACTTGCAGTCTGATGTCTCCGCCACCGCAGCACTGTTATAATCAAAATTAATAAGCCAAGATAGTCTTCTAAAATTAAACTCTGATATGAAAGGTACATTTGAACATTTGGGGATCTCTCTTCAGATGCTGACAGGGAGACAAGTGAGCGGATGTAGAGAGAATCTGGATATATGGTTCACATATGGGCCCAACAAGAGTAATCTCTTCATATAAAGACACTATTTCTCATGCTAAGTCTACCTTGTTTTCTAATGTCAGCTGAAAGGAATGTTGGAATCTGGGACAGTTTTCCGCATCAGAGTCTGCTATTTAACTGCCTGATGTCAGAATCATTGTCTCTTTACACAGAACCCCTGTAGTTTGGGGTTGTTGTTTTTCTGTTTTTTCGGGTTTTTTTGGGGGGTGAGTTGTTTGTTTAAGACTACCGATGCTATACTCTCTTAGGAAGTCTTATTCTTCTTGCTTATTCTTCCCCCCAGTTGATAAAGGATTTTTTTAAATTCTTTTTTTTTTTTCCCAGTGTTGCATTAGAACCATAAGACTACCACTGATTCAACTGTTTCAAAAGAAATTTGGTATTTGGTACTGCCAAGTATTGAATGTTTTGAGTACAAGTCCATCACCTGAGTCTAGATCCAAAAGCACAGGTCTCAGGCACAATGCTACATGAGATATCATTTGGGGCTTCCTTTTGTACATCACAGAATCCAATATGCCAGCACAACACAAAAGCACTGAGTAGGAAGAAGATGAAAACAAATCTTTGTTGGTAAGTTATTGTGTAAAGCCATACACCATATGACCTAAAGGCTCAGAAAGCTACAGTTTCGTTCAGAAAATACCCCAGAAGTACAGAACAAAGGAAATCCTTTGAAAGAAGGTAGGACTTGTACCATCGCTCATTGTGAGGAAATCTTTTCCTTTACTCTGATCACCAGGTACCTGAGGTACAAAAACATTGCTCAAACAGGTATGAATGAAAAATTTCAACATTCAATAATGACAACCACTCATAACATGGAATAATTCGACAGCTTTATCTAATCTAATACGACATTAGACAAAGATCGGTACGGCATTATTTCCACACAACACAGAGATGACCTGGAACCAGCAATGTCACGATCTGTAGCACAGCATGGGTAAAAGTGAAACAGCACTTGGAGAAAAACTGTCATAGTTCAAAACAAAGTGCTGAGAAGGCTCCGATAGCTGTCAGAACTCAAAGCATTCACAGGATCAGGAGGTGACCAGAACTCATGTTTTAAGGATTTAAATAATTGAGGAAAACCAAACACAGCAGCACCTCTGAGCTCTGCAACCCTAAGCAACAGCATCAAGAGACGATGTCCAAGCTTACCTTAACTTAAGAAAAGTCCTCAGACAAGGAGGCAGAAGGCAAAAGTTGCCTCTTAAGGCTGCTAAATTTTTTTGCAGTCAAGTCATTACAGCAACAAAGGGGCTTAATGGTTTGCAGCTACCTATGAGTCACAGGGTTCACAGACCAATCTTCATTTAGCTCCCCATGCCCAAAAGAAAAATTCTTTTTAACTCAGGGACTTAATTAGGATGATAATTGGAAGAAATCCCACACCATCACGCTTGACAATAACAACCTATGTGTTTACACCCAGACTTTTTTATAGCATATTGTGGGGAGAAAACTAAGTAAACAGAACAAAGTATTCCACCTTACCTAGCTGGGTTCTGAACTTGGTTCCAAGTTTTGAAGGAGTCCAGGCCTTTTGAGGGAACTCAGCCAGCAATTCAGGAAAAGACTTCTTCAAAAGAGAAAAGAGGCTTGTTTTTTTCCTTTTTTTTTGTCCTTCTCTTTTCTTTTTAAATAAAAGCAACATCTCCAATTTGTGAGCATAGAATTTTGAAAGGAAGGGAGAAAACACCATTACAAATGGCAAGCAAAGCTTTCAGTTTATGAATCTACTAATTCATCCATGAAATATCCAGGTTGCCTTCATCATCATTTCCAAAACACCACATTATATAAGGCAACAATGGAATACTAGGCTGGTCTGTTTCCCATATTTTAAGTTGGCTCAGCTGGAAAGTGAATACAGGCTATTGCCCCAGGATGAGTGAATAATTTAACTCAAATGCAATTTTGCACAGAATTACTTTCACAACTGGAAAAAAAAGGCAAAAAAAAGCATGGCTAGTTATGCTTGTTAAACATAAGAATTTGATTCTTTCCCCCTCTCTAACTAAACTAGTACAATTCATGAAGTTTAGTTCACAGTATTGCTGTTAAATAAGCAAGGTATAAATCAAAACACAAAGCTTTTCGGTGCTAAGAGGGGAACTGCCTCTACACAAAGTGTCAAGTACAAAACTTAAGCATTACATCTCAGACAGTCCTGCACTGGCCTGGTTGAAATCTCTGCTCAGGAGTAAAATTTATGCTGAACTAGATACAAGACAAAATCCCCAAATTGTACACCAATACTTAGAAGAGGTCTGTTGTGTGTGGAACTGGTTTTGATCTTTAGATCATAAACTCCTGGAGGCACAGATCTTCTTTAATTACATGACTACAAAGCGCCATGTGTTTCCATTATGCTATTTAAATAATAGATTTAATTTGAATTTACATTTGTTGTTGTAAACATTACTGACTGTACACATTACCCTGCAATCTGATGCAGAAAGTCACTGAAGTATTAGGAAAAAATTCCTTCCCGAAAACATTACAAAGGAAAGAATCCTCAATTGTGCTATTTCAAAATATGAATAGAAATTAGCTAAATAGAAGAGAATATATTTTAGTGGAACAGGATTTTTTGGATGCTATTTTCACACAAACAAACACTAACATCTCAAGTAATTCTAATTTTTAATTCTGCTCTACAGTTATCTGCTGTGTTTAAGGGACCAAACAAATTCAGATGTTTCCAGCAACCTAAGTTCCACTGAAAATGAAAGAAAATAGCATGGGAAGGATCTCTCATTTATCTTGCAACACTGCTTTAACAGAAGTGGAACTGGGGGACTCAGCTAATGAATTTGACTATCAGGACTCTAATCAGTTCTGGTTTTCACCATAATTAATTTAACCTCTGTCTTTGCATATATAATCCCTGTTGTTTAAAACTTTGTTTGGGGTTGCTTCTGTACACTGAGCGGGCTCAAGTGGAACAGGGTGGTGCTGGATCCAAAGACAATTCGAAGAACAGTTCAGAGGGAAGCATTTGAACACAGTAATATCTGGTAAGCTTTGCCCACGCACTGTTAATTGAAAAAACCCCCAAAATAAACCAAAGCCCTGCATTGTTGCTGAATGAAAGGGATTTTAATTTTGGTTTATAGATGACCTGCAAGCACTTACAATAGTTACTATAATTTCTGTTTGTGACAACCCAGGCAAAAAGAAGAAAAACATCTATGTACCATATAGATGGAATGCATTGTTCAGTTTATGTCATGCAGCTATTAAAAAAAATTATTTTAAACTGTGGAGATTGCTAATGATATCTAATCAGAATATTTAAACATTAATAACAACAACAACAACAACAACAATTAAGTCTAAAATTTGCCAAAATAGAGGCAGTTGAAAGTGGGAGCAGACAGCTAAGATAGAGTGAAAGTAATAATATTCTGTAAAAATTGTACTGGCTTTCAGTTCTGATCATATCACTCACAAGGCAACTGAGCAAACAAGTAAATTGCATGAAAAATTTTGAACAAGCAGAGGTTTTTGTTCACTGTGTACATTCAAAATCAAATTTTTTTCAGAAGATTGAGAAATCTTCCGAACATTTTTGCCAGAAACTATTCCTTCTAAATACAGAGATGGAACGCCTAAAATTACCTTAAACAAAAAAAAAACATGAAAAGGTAAAATAATAGAAAACAGCATCGTAAAAAGTCTTTTTCTTCTGTTGTCTTTAAAGCTTATTTTCCTTCCATATTACCTAATGGATTTTTTTGCCTGGTAGTATGTGATCCCTCTGACCCATTCTTTCTTTTCTTTTTGTCCTTACACTTACCTGCAAAAGGAATGAGTGAAAATATAGGGCCTTCTGTCTGATCTGAAATCTGATAGGTAGAAAAAAAGTAACCTGGATGTAAGTAAAAAGGTGATGGCCAGACAAAAACAAGTAGGTGTTTGAAGTGCTAGATTTGGGGAAAAAAAAAAAAAAAAATCACCTTACTAAATCCAGATCACCATAAACAGTCCCAGCAGTGTGAGCACAGTCAAAACTGTAGATGAAGAATTGCCAGGAATCACATAATCTTGGGGTTTTGATCACATCAATAAATGCACATACTTATGGTAAGGTACTCTGGACTGCAAAAATAAAGTGTAATAAATATGTGAAAAGCATAATATTGACAGCTTTCTTAATACTTTGCAACATGGCAAAGAGAGTAACTGTAACTTGTTTTGCTCTTGATGTTGTCCACTCCTCTATCCCCAAATCTCAATTGTGCAACCTTGTAAGAGGGCAAAGAAACCCTTTGCAAAAATACAATTTTTTTTAGCTATTTGCAGTTTTGGAATCACATTTGGAAACATGCAATGAATCTGTCAAAATTGCTATGCAGGAAGGTACAGACCTCCCACTTCAATGTACAGTAGCTATCTAAATGACTCTAACAGAGGCCAACCATTTCCAGTATGTAGCAACATAGAAGTAAATCTCTCCTTTTGGAGGGGAAAAAAAAAAAAAAAAGCCTAGGCTTCTTGAAATACTATGTTGGTACATGCACATGTTCCATCAGATGTGTGGTATACAAAGCTGGATGACCAAGCCATAGACACTATTTTTATAATATAAGGTCAGACCTTAATAGGACTTTAAAGAATTATCACATGTTTACCACAAAAGCAGTTGTTCCAAGATAGTTCTAGTACCTGTATGTTTACTGCAATACTCTGGTGACCACAAAGAAGTCTATACAACTACTCTTTCAGTCAAGCTCAAAGGGAGGCAGAGGGGAGATGCCTTTTACATATGGTGGAGTCTTTGAAGAACTGGGCTTCCTTTAAAAAACGGAAGAGCCTTTCTTCATTAAAACTGATACATGAGGGCACTAGTTCTGGTGCAGTAGCTGTGTTACCAGCTCCTGGATTAGTTACACAGGACTAAATACCAACATTCAGTCTCACAGATTATAACATCCTTATTTATATTATGGATCAAAACTAAAAATAGTGTTTTGAAATCTTTGAATATATTTCAATTTAGTAAATATGGAGGAGTAATACAGTCTTGATTCTTGCCACAGACTATTTATTTTAAATATACTTGTAAGAAAACCAATGTGTAAGCTTTTCACACAGCACTACTTTTCTTAGTAACATTACAAAAGACAGTTTCTTTTGATACAGCTTGAAAACAGTCCTGTAAATACAGAAGCATCTAACAACTTAACATCCTCTTTTCCTGTTCTCTACCTCAACACAGAACACTGAAATCAGTATTTCAGTAGTTTAGATCAGTATTATATTGAGATTATTTCATTGTCCACTAACATGAAGTTCATAATCTATTTCTTTCTTTGTCAATAAGAGCATCTTCTAGGTTAGGACAAACATAGCTCTGTTCACCTTTGCCTAATGCAATACAAATTTGGAAGCAATAGCCTTTGAGAATTAACTTCCACAGAACATGGAACAATACCAAATACATATCAGGGTCAACCTAGAAACAGCTTTCAAGATTCTCCTACAACAGACTTAGAAGGATTTACCAGCCATAAACTTCCTCTGAGATGGACCACATAGAACACAATAACATGGTGAAAGGAAATAATATCCAAGATGTAGTGGTCAAAGCCTTTCTCTTACTTGAGGTGCCATAGGATTTTTCTAACACTTCAGCAGAATAGAGGATTTTTTCAAAAGGGTTTTGCCTGAAAGACTCTCAAATATTGTATGTTGCACAGTACTCAATTTATTCAAGGCAGGCAGACCTTACTGTCATTTGGATCTTCTGTTCCAGCAAACCTGGAATTTCAAACACAAGCCTTGGGTAACTAACCATCAATCCATTTTAGAACAACAAACTCAATGAAAATTACTGTACTCAGCTTTGATATATACTTTTCCATGTCAATCAGAACTGCAAAGAGTAAAGGAGGGTGTAATGATGGTTGCCCCATTGTGATCATTATGGCGTCCTCACGTTTTTAGTGTCATATACAAAAATGATGGATTTAATTTCCAAGCTGAGTTATCTTACAAAATTATATGCTCCTTCTAAAATGAACAAAGAACCAATACCTTGGTCAGACAGTTCAACAGGGCACTATGACAAATAATTGCCTGCTACAATTACCCTTTTTTGACAAGAAGTTTGGACTTCATGTTCTATTCTAATTCAGTGGCTTCTACTTTTGTTATTCACTACCAATTTCTCTGCACCCAGCAATGTCAAGACGCGAACAATTAAATTGTTCAGAATACACGATGAGCATAAGAGTGACCCTATATTATATCTTCATTTTTCCCCTTTGATCATCCCTTTATTTGACTGCATTTCAGTAAATTATCCATGTAGTTTTTATTTTGACAGCTCTCTTTACAGCAGTAAAACAAAATGTGTGCATTGCAAATGGCAAAGATTCAAATTTCAGCTATGTTTATCCAAAATAGCACTGAACTGCTTCTGTACTTATGCTATACTGCCTACAGCCTTACGGAAGGGGAGACAGATGGGATGAATTTAGCAGGGAAACAGCTGTGGCTTGAAGAAGAGACAAGCAAAAGTTTTGCTATCAGGCTTCATTATGTATCAAGGTACCAGTAAAATGTGTATCCGTAAGGCAGCCAAAAAAGTGTTTCTCATTTGACTAGTGATAATTACCTTTTCTCAACAGCTGACAATGTTCTAAGCGGCATTAAATAGGTATAATAATTAAGCAATAAGACAGGCAGTGCCTTGCTGGGGATTATTGCTCGCCTCGGGTGTGTTGTGAGGCACAAGGCTGAAGGGTGAGTGACTTCAGCCACCCGAGAAATGTAATAATCCCTCAGAAATGCACTGCCTGGAGTGTCTTCTTGCTATTAACAATGGAAATTTGAAAAGGACAAAATGCTAAAATCCACGCATTTCCTGTGGATTTTATTGACATGGGTTAACATTACAGAAAGCCCTTTCCCAAGGACACCTCTGCCTCTGCTCAGCTTGTTTGTGCATTTTATTCATACAACTTATTTGAGAAGCACAAGTATTTGCATCATCTAACACATGCATGACAAGGCACAGAAGATTGTAACAGCCTTCACAATAGTAAAAGTTAAAGTAACAGTGCTTTTAAGTTATAGGCTTCCAAACATTTATTCTGTGCATTTATTTGGTGTCAATTTATAGATGAGTTTTTAGTTCTGAAACTGTGTGTGTTTATAGATCTCCACACACCCTTGTATTTTTTAATACATATATAAAAGGTCAGCCACTCGAATGATCCAAGCAATAGACAAAACCCCCAAAACAAACAAAATAACCCAAAACCCACCAAAACCCTATAAATCGTTTTTGACTGCATGCAAGTCACATAGCTAAACTAAGGCTATATCCCTGGTAGTGTGGGAAGTGCTAGTGTAGCACTCAAAAAGATTACACCACTTTACATAAGCAGAGAAAAGTTTACTGTCATTGCAGCCATGCCACTGAGACAACCTTTGGATACTGGAGACCTGGAAGTATTTAGCAAACTTGATTTGAATCAAATCAGAATTCAAAAGACCATTCAGGATCAAGTCCCAGGTAATGAGATGTATTTGGGATAAAGATGTATTTCTACACGTAAAACCAGAGGTGGAATCTGACTCTCTGAGGTTAAAAAGAACTTAAAAAAAAATTAGAAGTCTCATTTCCCCTTTCTTTCCCTCCATACATGACTTTACTGTTTACAAAGCACAAGTTAAACACAGAAAAACTTTTCCATCATCACTACTTTACTTGAGAACCAAACTGAGAAGCCCTGCTGAGAAGCACACAGAATGCTGTCTTGAGTACCACAGAAATATGGATGCTAAGTGGGTCTTACCATATTGTCCTTCCTTATAGCCACTTCCATAATCTATTTCACTACAACTTGTGCTATTAGCAGTTGAAGGATAACACATTTAAGACCATGTTTCCAGAAACTAGCCCAATGCCTGCTACTATTAGACTACTACCAATTAGCACTATCACAAGGCACAATAAACATAATTACTTTTCAGCACTTAATTTTTTTAGGGTGGCAATTTTTTTAGAAAATTTGATATATATCAGAAATTGATAATGAATGATAATGAATGAGGTCTGGAAGAAAATTATAGTTTAAGTTAGACAAGAAATAGGCAAAAGGAAGTTCTACCTGTGTTTCAGAGGACACAACCAGGGGAAAAATACATTGTCAGTCTCATTAAGTATGAACTAAGTACTTACTAGCTTGGAAGATGGAAAAAGCATGATGAGAAAATACCCCACCTTTAAGTGCAACATTGGTTATGGAGCTACTGGCACAAGACACATCACTAAGTGGCTAAACATTTTAAAGATTAGATTTAAACATTTTAAACATTTTAAAGGTTAGATTTATATGCAGAAAATGAGAAGATCCACTTAGATCAACTTCCATAGCAGCAGGCCAGGACCCTGCAGAAGCAATCAAAACACTGAAGTTACCCAGAAAAAGTAGTCTTACAATAACCTTGCAAAAGTCTACTCACTTATTAAAACATAAATTATCATTGGTTTGGGTCTCCTCTTACAACAGTAACCTTGAAAGCAGGCAGGTGCATAGATTTTGTCACAGAGCTGGTAAATTTTCATGACACACTTGCAAAGCTCTTTAAATGTTACTCATCGGTATTAATTTTCATTCCCCACTAAATAGGAATGGAAGGTTTTAAATAGCCTTAGTCTGAAAATCTCAGAGTTATACACAGAGATCAAAACCAGAAGAAAATCTGCTACTGCTTAAGGTAATTTGCCAAATGGGTTAATAGTTAGATTTTACTGTTACTGTGAGTTCAGTAAAGGCCCAATAGGAAGATCCCAATTACTGTTAAATATCCCAACTAGATATTTGCCACTGAACTACTGCATAGTAGTAGTCTCACAGTGGCTATTTAAAAATATTTATTTTTTTATATTGTTCTGACACATCACAATGGTAACACAGAAATACAGTACATGAAAAAGAACTTGAAAAATGCAGATGAAACACAATATAGAAGAAAGAAAAGCAGGAGAGTATAACAGTCAGGGACTTCAACAATTTAATTTTTATATTGGTAGTTTATACTACATTGGAAAGGCTATTACCCTGGGTAGAAACCTTTCTTCTGTAGTTTTGGGGACCTTAAATGAACTTGAGGTCACTTGAATGAGTGACATGCTTTTTGGTGCTATTTCTTGCCATTAAACATAGATGTTTTTTATGCACAAGACAGAAAAAGAGCACATTGACCTTGCTTGCTCAATTTTTTATTTCACATCTCTGGGGAAGTGGTGAGGAAGACTGGTCCATGACTACTGCCATGGACCAGAGATGCTACTAACAGGAACTGAAGGCAAAGTGTTTCAAAGAAGATGTTGTGGCGCTGAAGGGACAGATTGGTGGATTAACACAATTACCTATCACTACCAGGAGCAACCCCTAACCAAAATTACAACAGCTGCAGATCTGTAGCAAAGCTAGGAGAAAAAAAACAAGGTTCCCCTGGAAAACCATGGGTATACTTCTGTCCCAGGATGCCCATCTTTTTCAGTGTCAGTGTAATGATCTGCATTAGCAGCAAAAGTTTCTAGATCTTGCCGTATCAAGGAGAGTCTGGGCTGAGCTGTCAAAGACATCACCTTTACCCACCTCCATTTTAGAGGAATCAAGAATGATTCGCTAATGCCAAATTAACATTTAAATTTGAAAACTAACAACTGTGCTGACAACAGAAAGTAACAAGAACAGCCCAGAACCTTATGTTGTGCTGTTTTATGTCACACATATTTCAGGGCTTTTTACATTCCTGGTAGACAAGGACACAAGCTTACTATTAGTGAGCTGAAGGCTTTGACTCAGTTCATGATGGCATGAATAAGAACTATCCCCGTTCCTGTTTCAGAGAAGGCAGAATATATCCAAGCTGTAGAGCAGAAGATATTCTCAGAAGTGGACAATTACCAGATTCTTAGCAGAAGGGGTGTGAGTCAGAGTGTTGGTAGCTGTTCAGCACAGGAGCAAGCAAACCTGGCCATTTTTTCTACATAGCTTTTCTTTGAAGCATCAACCGGTATCACTTTCCCAAATATTATTCCCCAGCTTCTAAAAAAGTAAAATTGGTGGCAGCCAGCAAAGTGAACAGATACTGTCACTTCTCCTCTATATCTTCTTCCTCACATTAACTATATTGTTATGCAGTTAAACCAAATGCAGCATTAACTAATCTTTAAAGAAGGTAATGCAGATAATTAACAGCCCATTAACATGACCATAAATGCACAAAGAAGCCTACAATAAATTCTGAAAGAAAAAGAATATATAAGGACATAAAGGTAGATGGAACATGAGAAATTAAAATGTAAGTTAGATCAAGCAGATTCAGTCACATCTGCAATAAATCTTACCTACACTAACTTCAGCAAAATACCCCATCAGCAATAGCTAACTAAGCTGTTGTTGACAAGTAACTGAGTAAAACAAAGCACACAGCCAACAGGAACAACTGAAGGGAAGGAAGAATTCTAAGTGTATTTCTTTGCATTTAAACAGATTTTTGAATATTTTGAATTATGACTCAGCACAAAAAAAATAGGAGTGGGCTGATAAATTTAAGACATCAGCTTAGAGAAGGTCGGGGATACTGCACAGAAAGAAACAGATGACTCAGATGATTGGAACAGTAGACACAGGATGAAATTTTATAGTACAAAGCTTTACTCTGGGGACTTAATGCGTTCACAGGTCATAGCAAAAGTCTCTGCCGAAAACTTGAATTTACTTGGGAGGAAGAGATCCTGGACACGCTTCTTGCAGGACACACTATGCAGCTGTCAAAAAGGCAAACGTGACTGCAGGATTTATCAGTCAAGGAATTTCTACTAAATGTATTAATTCCATATATTCAAATGTCCTCATCCAAGACCACATAAGCAGTTTTGACTACCCATATTCAGAAACGATCAACAATCAGAACACTGAGGGTGATGGAGAGCTTATTGCAGAACTAACAAAAGCTGAAGGCTTCACAGAATCACAGAATATGCAGAGTTGGAAGGGACCCACAGGGATCATTGAGTCCAACTCTTTACTTATAAACAGAAGTATTTGCATTACTAGTGCAAATTCTCTTGAACAAAAGGACCTAATTTTGGCTCAAAGACATGTAGGTACAAACCAAACAGAAATTAATTCAGACCAAAAAGAAGAAGGATTCCAATGAGAAGATCAGTGCTGGTGGAAACAGTTATCCAAATTGGAACAGTAAGGATTAATGATTTTTACAAAGGAGTTCAATACATTCTCAAAAAAATACATATGTAAATAAACTATACATCTAAGTGGATATATTTTATATACACACACTTAGCAACAGGGAAAGGTAGTACTCTGTGACTTGGAATACATCTTACAGAACACTATTAAGTTCCCTAAACATCTCTCTGGAACTTGGGTGTGGTATTTCCCTCTTGCTTCTTAAGGTTAAGAACTTATTTGGCTACTATTTTGCAACATTTTCTGGAAACCTTTTATTTCACACTTGGTATACATTTCCCACAACTAGGAAAATTTTTGCCTTATGTGTCTACTGTTTAAGTTGTTGGGGAATAAAGCTTTAAAAACACTATGTAACATCTTAGATAATCTTATATAACAACTATTTAGAATGGGAATATTATACAGATAAAAACATAAATAATTTACGTAGTATTTATATACACACTATATATAGACATCTACTTAAAGTGAGAAGGGGAAAAATAGTTGAACAGATATATAGTAAATACACAAATAGTGAACTCCAGAGGAGGAGGGAAGGAAAGATTTTTAACATTCAGTTTGTATTCCAGAGCATTTAACTGTGTCCAAACACCCCAACAATAAACAAAAGCCAACTACACTTTCAGACTCTGACAGGATTTTCAACATATATATGTGTATGTGTATATGTGTATACACATTATCCATTCACTATTTCCTAATAGTACTTCTCTGGAGTATCCATTTCTCAATGTAAAACATGAGTATTACATAGAAATAAAAAAATAAGTCACAGTGATAATGACAAATTCTGGACAGAGCTGAGAGTTTTATCTGACACACTGATCAATTTACAGACTCCTTGCATGAAAGGCTATACAAAAAAATTTTATGTCTCTAATTGATACAGCTATCCCATTACAGCAAAACCACACCAAAGAAATGTGGGTATGGGTAATGATGCTCAGGAAAAAGTGAAGCATAATGCTCTTTACATATTGAGATAATGTGAATATCTTTATATTTTTAATATCAAAGATGTTATGGATACTACGTATGTTAATCTCTATTTTTAATACAGAAATGAAAGCATTTTAAAATAAAAAGCCATAATATGATGCTTTTTTATTTTATAATTGCATTTCAAACTAGATGGTTGGTCTAGTAAAAGTATAATAACAATTGCCTCACTGTCACTCTAAAAAAATACGCTAATCTATCAGTAGAATAAGGAAGACAATGTATTCAACTGAGAATGAACTGGATTGGAAGAAAAATAAAGGTCTTTCAGGTGATGACCTAACTAGAGTTCTTCTATCATTATTTCTTGCAAACACACACAAAATACTAGAGCTTTAGACAGAAAATGTAAAATTTCAAACACAACTTGATTGCTCCAGTTATCAAGAAATAATTAATCCGTTGTTCTACTGAAAATTTGTCAAGAAATTAAAAATTTCTATTCAGAAGTGTAATAGTGACAGCAAACTAGGTATTGTGATTTTACGTATCAGTTACTTGAAAATGCTGGTCTATTCTCCCTCTCTGTCTCAATTCTCATAGATATGTGCTCTCCCATGCATAAATGATCTTGCATACACTATTACTTAAGAAAAAAACAAAAGAAAAAAATAAACCTAATGGTGTCAAAAAGCCTTTAAAATCCTTGTCAAACTGAATATTGCATTTTCACTCCTTGAGTGGTCCATTTAAAAATCCATTTTAGCTACCCTTCCAGATAAGCTTATCCATAAGAATCATACATTTCGCCATAGGTAGAAAACAAATATAATTTGTCACATGTTGTGCTATACAGACATTTCTGCACAGTTGCTGCACTACACTAGAATGTCTGAAGGGGAAGACACCCCAGGTAGTTGGCTGCAGACATATCTCAGCAACATGGCACGTAGTTACAATTTGACACATATAGTCTTTATAAATCCAATGTCTATGAAGTCAAACAAATCTCCTTCTTATTTATAGTAACAGGCGAGAGCAGATCTCTGCCGTCTTGTTACACAGATGGTTGTAACATTTTTATAGTTAACTTACAACCACTGATGCCTAAGGAATAGACACACATCTGCCCCAAACTGCCAGTCCTGTAGGCTCTTCTTTTTAACTTTAGCTAGCAAAAATACAGTTGAAATACATCTAACAGTGTCACCCCCAAAAGCTACCACAACAAAAAGCCCCATAAAAATTTGCATAAAATGTATTACTATTGTTAATGTTATACAGATTGATCACATACTGTAGAGCAAAAAAATAACAGTAATACCAACTCTAATCACCAAAACAGAGAAAATTCATAGCCCCAAATTCCATATGCTGAATTCAGTTGGAAAAAATGTTTGGAAAAAAACCTCATTAGAAGGTTCTAAATATACATTCTATTAAAAAGATTTCAAAAGAGACTTTCACTTCAAATAAATTACTATGCAAATGCTTTTTTTCCTTTAATTGCTTGATAAAAAGTAAAGGCATGGACAGCTCATCTTGGAAAAATGAAAGAAATTGTCTAGGATTTTCTTCTCCTGTTTGAAGATACTACTCCATATTTACTGTATTTCCACATATCACCTGGGTCTTTAACAGGAAATATACACAGGAAAGAGCTAAGCTATATTTAATTAAATGCTTCCCGTTTTAGACATTGGCTGTCCACAGAAGAAATTCTCTAAATAGCTGACTTACAATCAAATGCCTGCTTTATGAGAAGAATAGATGCCGAAAAGTAAAGCCATAATAGAATGTGGTAACTACAGGAGTTAAGTTCAGTGAGAGCTTAAATAGCTTGATGAAATCCTGACCCATGGCAGCTTGGGCAAATAATGCTTATTTATAAATACATCCCAACAGTAACAAGATCTAGGTAGATTCTTGTCTTTTTCTTCTTACTCCCCAAATCAGGAGAGAAAAGAACTTGTTAGAAAGTGGATCTGCATTTACAGAACCAGCCTAACTAGAGGTGTAAACACATGCCTGGAAATTCAGTTTGGAAACAGATTAAGGAGAGAATGAACACTACTTTATGTGTACGGTTACACGATTAATTTGGTTTTGAATTTTCCCTCGTCTGGAATCTACTCACTTTATGTGGAGTGGAGCACCCAAAAAACCAACCTTTTATTTTTGCTTCATATTCTTTTTAGTCTTGGCTACTTTCTATACTAACAGCTGCCTTATAACAAATTCTGTACTTTCTGCTATCTGCTAATTTCTACTATGAACTCAAGTCTACAGAGTGGGAATTTGAAGAATTTAACAACACAATTTGCTGTGAGGTTGAAAATTCATACAAACACTCTTTGCCACATAACAGACAAGAATTTATTTCTTCAAGATTCAGATCCATAAAATCACACATGATGACCACTTCCAGTGACACACAGGTGACCCTATGTTACACTAATGAATACTTTTGAGACGATCTACTTAGCTAAACAAATCACTGTCTAAAATGATAAAGCGGATGGCTGCAAAAGCCATATCAAAACAATTAAAAAACTAATGTAAAAACCCCACACACATACCTACACAAAGATCCAGAGTTTTGCTAGGTTAAAAACATTTAATGAACATCTTTTTATGAGCTCCACTGCGCTCCTAACACATCACCCTAGTCCTGCACACTATACATCTTTCAATTCAAATTGGCCTCAGTAGCATGTGACAATATTATTTAAGATGGACATCTACTTCTTTTAATGCCATATTTCACTAAGCAAAAACACACTGAAAGGGTTGGAAATTTCCATCACATTGAAAAGGCTGATTCAATATCCTCTTTAATGACTGCAATCTCTTTCTTTAAAACTTGCTTATATAATTTTGGACTGTATTCATTTGCAGCATGTATTTATACAGAAAGATAGGAAAGGCAGTAAAAGAATTATCTTGTTCACTTTCAGGAATGCAACTATTATGATTGCCAAAACACTGTTTTTCTCCAAAAGAAATTCTGACTGATCAATTAGATCTTGCTTCTTCCACAAAAGAGTTATATCAGGGACTGTCATATTCTCCTCGGAGAACACAAGTATTGACAGAGATTTCTTCTTAAACAAATACCACAATTCCTTATTATTCAAATGCAAATGTGGGGTCCCAAGTTTAGCCAAAATCATTTTGATCCAAGAAACTTTCTAAAGAGAGACAGAATAACAGGAGCTAGAAAATTAGGCAGTAATGCACTTTGTGGGACTGTGTTGCAAAAACATCAGTTATTTGTAGCTGCATGCAAAGGGGAAACGTGTTAATGTATTAATAGTATTTTGCTGTGATTATTAGTATCTAAGTGATGGATGAAAACCTGAGGCAAAATACATAATTATTATTTTTTGTTCTACTTTTACTGAGTAGCATAGTCAGACCTCTATTTTCAAAATTAGATGATTTGGTGGAAGTCTTTCAGTGTAAATATAAGGAACTGGGAAATTTATTTGTTGTAGTAGTTATACTTTCTCCTTTTCTTCACCTAGATCTGTAAACTCCATAACTAATTTACAGCATTTGGGAACGGATCCTGAAAATCTATTACAGTTTGCACATGGAAATTAAAATTAGAATACACTTATTTTTTAAAGCAGTTTATTATATCATCTTGTCACTTATTACCTGGATTTTAAATTTAAACAGTGCAAGATCAGAATTAAAAATATGTTAAAAGAGCCCTCTCTTAAAATGCTGGTAAAGTATACTGTTCATGTTTCAAATAATTATTAATTTCTTCCATATTTACATATTCTAAAATATTAAATAAGACAAATGTTATTACTGTCCTGTTTTCTCTCCTCGTTGTCAGCAAAACAGCAGCAGAAGGTAAGGCATTGCCTGCAGCATGACCACTCTGCTTTCAAACCACTTTTCTGTTCTGGATTAATGCTTAAAGTCTTTTCTAGTGTATAATCATTGCTGCTGCAGCAAAGAATAAGCAACATTTTCCAGTAGATCAATTTTATTTGGTTCTGACAGAGGAAAGGTTTTCTCAAAAACTTACAAAGTGGTCTTAAATTCAACTAGATATTAATAATTCTACAGAAGAACAGTTAGGAGG
>VYXB01002609.1:516315-583864 GCA_013397135.1 Pachyramphus minor | reverse complement strand
CCCCCCCCCCCCCCTATTCCCTCCCTTTTTTTTTTTTTTGATATGGTAAGACTATTCATCCAAGTTAGAGCAGAGAACAGCCGAAGCAGCCCACACACATATGCACTAGGCTTAAATTCTTTGGAAGACTATGTTGTTCAAGCTTTCCTTTTATTTATCTAAAATGGCACAAGCAAAAGATGTTATAAAAAAACTTGACAGAATGCTTGGGGAGAGAGAAGGAGCGGTCATTTTCGTAAGGAAAGAATATTACTTTCACACAACCTAGTGTCATTTTTATGTTTACACAACACAACCAGTACAGTTGAGCATATCACACACTGACAGATAAACAGGACCTCCTACCTTGACTTCATCCTCTCATGCATTCTCCCATGCTGGATACATTGTTGGTCCAATTCATCATTCCGTTTCTGCATCTTCTCCAATCTGCCGTGAAGATACTCTTTTTCCTGACTAAGCTGGTTGACTTCAGATCTACAGAAGTAAAACAAAGAGATGATGGATGTTGTCAGATTTCATCCTGCAGCGTGCCATCAATATGTGGCTTCAGCATTTATAAAATTTCATAGATGTATATGTAATTCATAAACAAGCTATTACTAGAATGTACAGAAACAAAACTGTTCCAGAAAATCTTAAGACAAAAGAACATGATGCTGAAGGGTATCTGCTAAATATGCCAATGGCAATCACTCAGTCATAGGTTGGCTAAGCTGATTTCAGCCTCATTTAAACAGGCATGTATGTCATTTGGCATTATGCACTGATGCTAAATAAGATCAATAAATGTAAATTCATACTTGTTAAGCAAGAATTTGGCTAGCATTCTGAAAACACATTTCAACTTCTTTATTAGCAGCAGCTAACGTTTAGTTTAAAAAAACGGCTACAAAAAACTTGTTCAACCTTTACTCCACTCACAGGTTGAACTCTAAATAGTTGTACTGTTTTAGTAACTTTATTAACCTCATATGTCCAAAATAACATTACACATATTTTAAAAAAAGAAAAGAAACCACAAAAAAAAAATCAACAAAAACAACTCCCCACAAACCCTTCCAGCCCCCGACCCCTCAGAAGGAAAACCCCAAAAAAACAAAAAAAAAAACCCACCCAAAACCAAAGCCATGTTAAGAGGAAAATTAATACAACCTTAAGAAACAAGGCACAAATCATACAGGCACACAGTAACCTACATAAAACTCAGCACAGTCTTTAAGAATATTAGTCACTTCTAAGCAATTCTTATTCTTCACGGGTGAGCAGAGACACCAGATCCATGAATGACCTGGGACTGCTACTTGCTACATTTCTAACCATCAGCCCATGGAGAAACAGGCGTGAGCTGTTTCTTAATATCAGGAAAAGACCTCAGACTAAATTGTGATAAAATATACATTATGCACTTGTACAATTTTAACTCTTTGGAAAAGGTTAATGAGAACATGTCAGAATTTGCTATACCATCAGAAAGTACGAATCAAAAGCAAACAAATTTGATTTATGGCATCTGCCACTCCAGATCTTGAGATTAAAAAGCTTCAGATATATCTTTAAATCATAAACTTAAATATGCTGCAATTACAGCAGAAAGATACTTTACCTTCCTGGCTGTTACAGAATGCAACAACAACTGACATTCTGAAAAATACAACAAAGTGCAGGGGGGAAGGAATACTCCTCCCTCAAAATCATGTTGTTACATTGACAAGTCAAATCTAGAAATGACAACATAATCTTTTCATGTTTAAATAGAGAACAATGCATGGTATCATCTGTGAATCCAAAAGAACTTAGCAAGGGAAACTTTGGATGAAGACTGTATGTAATCACATTTAGATAGGGAGTTACAGCTCTGTTAAGGAACATCACAGATGAATACATCAGAATTGTGCTGATATATTTGTACATCAAACTTCAGCGCCCAGGAGTTTCCTGGATAGGTACACATAACAGTGGGCAGGATCTTATAGGAAGATAAATTGAAATTGAATTTGTACACTGGTCATTTAACAGAAACACTGGAAACTTAAATGTCAGCATTAACAAAGCATTGCCAACTGGACCAACTGTTATCACACAATGTGAATAAAGTCTGTACTTGGTACTGCTACTGTAAGACACACAACCAGTGGATAAAAGCAAAGGTCCACTGCAGAGCAGCTCAACAGAGACCTGACATGACAAAACCCAACCAAGTGGTAACAGGGACTAAATTCATTATTGTGTTCCTTTTTTTGTCAGTAAAATTCAGCAACACAATTTGCCACGTAGGAATACTGTAAATCATCATGGTTTTAGGGTTTCTCAACTGGGGGATCCTGCTTCTTTTTCTCTATTTATGTGTGATTGTCTCATTCATGGAAACAGCAGAAGCCACTTGCAAGGTGATAGAAGTCCCAAAAGTGTTACAAGGACTTATTCATCCCCACCACATTTGAAGGTGCCTGAAGTCTTTTTGGAAAGATCAAGGAATTCAAGTCAACCAAAACCAAAATGTTACTGAATATTACAATTAATGAAACAAAAGTAGCATGAGTAGCATAACCTGTAAAATACAGCCATAAATGCCCGATGCTTTGAATCACGATATTAGTGTTGTCTTCTCCTAAAACTGTAATTACAGTTGAATTCAAAAAAAAAAGAAAAAAAAAAGAAAAAAGCAGCCTATTAAGACATTATTTACACAATGCCTTTTCCATGTAAATATTTAGGAGCCTCACCACCAAGATTCAAGTATTTAATGACACTGAAGTTTTCAAGGACAGCACATATGAAGGGCAGAATGTCTACTAAGGTCAATGTTAAAAGGTCCACATGTGTCAGCATTAGAGAACACCAGTCCCAGCACAATACTGCACACCAAGAGTCTTCATCACTTAGTCTAAGTTTCCCTCTACATCTTTAAATATACCTTTCATCCACCCCAGTTTCCAAAGACAGAACCGCTAATTCTGTGTGATAGTTAAATAACTTGACAAATTGTTGGAGTAAAAAACCTCCATAAACTCCTCCCCACCTCCAGAAACCAGCCACATTGTAACAAGCCGGGTAACCGAATGGGATAGCACATTTATACAGGAGGCAGGGGCAGGACCAGTTCTGTGTAAATGCTTTTGAGTTACTCTGCTCCCAGGGTGTCACAACAGGGGTGCGAGAGAGAGGGGAACAAGAATCAAAGTACACAGCACTGAACTTCAGAGCTAGCCCATTCATAATGGATTCAGCACACCTAAAGGGCACAGCACAGGTGTGCTGATGGTTCTCCACAAGAGCTACTCTGAGTTCAACAGTATGAGCAGTAAGATGTGGTGGATTTAGTAGAAACTGAAGCATGCAGACATTCAGAGTGCTGCCATCTAAGCTGAACTCTGCATGAAGGTGCACTTCTGCAGACTCAGGCTGGCCCCACAAGTCATGCAGTCACGGATCTGGGTGCCTCAAAGATCTGATAGACTCAAAAGACCTGTAGGAAATCAATATTATTTTGACTACACTGAGCAAAGCTACATCACTACATGAAAATGAAAATATGAGGTGCACACTTGTAATTAAAGGCCTAATAGATTTTGTCAAATCTCATTTGCCAGTATATTAAAAATAATTAATGTAGACAGGAGTAACAAAAATACCCCCTCTATACCTATGGATCCATTCAACTACCTCAACTCCTATTTTAAAAGCAATTGAAGGTTTTATTTACCATCCCTACTGGCAGAGTCTTAGAAGAAAAAAACAAACAAGTTTCTCCAAAACAATCAAATACAAGAGGTAAAAAGAATGCACTAATATTAAATAGTCACAATTCAAAGTCAGTCTTAGGATATTTTTAGGATGAGCCGGTTTTTAAACACAAAAGTGTCAATCCTGCCTTTAGTCCTTTGAACTACCTTTTGCATTGCAGTGCTGTTTAAACACTGTCTTTTCCAGCTCTTAAAACCAATTGTTTACTTGTAGGGAAATTAAATACACGCTCTAAAATATTTTCTGCTGATGCAGTATTGTTGCATATAATTTTAATGACTGAACCTTCAGACAGACTGTTTCCCATCTTCATACAGCTACCTTCAACAAACACTTCCCTCCTGGTATTGAGTGCAATGACTGCAGTCAACCAAACATGCAGAAAAATAGTTCAGCCGGGTATGTGTTCTTTACTTCAATTAAACTCACACAGTTGGATGCCTACTGTTGCCAAACCGGTAATATAATTTATACATTATAGTCCAAACAGTAAAACTACACTAAAAGTCATTTAACAATATTTATAACACCATAAAATACAGTGTTAAAATATATGAACTGCAATATGTACCAAAATTATAAAATTTGTTTCTCATCATCAGTGATTAAAACCAGGATCATTGCTCTAGCTTCAATACTCACAACCCTGGTGACAGATTAGAATTCAAATCTTAATGATCAATTTACAATTAACAAGATAGAAGTGAAACAAATTAAACCAACCATTATATATAACGAGACCCAATGGACTCCCATTGTTCCCCTTAATTACAAAACGCAAATCACAAATACACAGTGGGTAGTGTTAAGCATTAATCTACAACCTAGAAACTCAGACAGTGACAATCAGAGAAAAAAAAAAGAACAAAACAACAGAGAAGAAATCAACAAAGGACTATATTTTTAAATATGCCTATGCACACGAAAACCTCAACAGACACTTTCTTCTTTCTGCACAGCTTGACGGGTTTATAATTCGTCTGACATTGTCTTTCTGAAACATTTCTGTATAGGGACTAGCTCACATGAATGGTTCCAGCTTACATATAAACACATAAACTTCAGTTTGGATTTCTTAGAAAACCTGCATTAAATATAAAAATATATGTGCCATTCGGATGCATCCCACCGAAATTGTGCAAATATGTAGTTGTCAAAGATAATTTTGAAATGTCTCTTATTACAAATGGGCACTTCTCATCAAAAGCAAAAATCTTCAAATAAAACTTATTACTGCGTCTGTTATTAAAAGAGTTTGAGTGTTTCACCAATTAAATAATGGTACTGGTAGTATACAATTATTTCTTAAACCCATGGAAACTAAGGCACAAAGATTCTCCAAGTATAGGTCCAAAATTCAGTTTATGGTAAGGTCAAAAATATGCAAAAACCCAAAAATGGAAAATATATTTTCCATGCAAATTGAGCACACTGCTGCTTTGTCATTTGCTTTTATTAATATACATAAGAAATAAGTTAGAAAATATTCCTCAAATTATTACTTTTTTTCAGAAGACAAAGCTACAGCATTCTGTCCCAGAATTGTAGTTTTACACTATATCCAGTGACAATGAGAACAAAGATTACCTTTTGGAGAGGTGCTACTGAAAGATACATGCTGATCATGCACTTAAAACTTGGCCAAAGTAATTTTCTGCACCTGATCATATTACTCTCTGAAGTCATCTGTACTAGACTACCATTTCTCACCATCTCCAGTTCTACCTTTCTGTTCTCATTTTTACATTCTTCTTCCCTACCCATTCTTGTTACTGACTGCAGCAGCTCCAGCTCCAGTGAAGGCAAGTTCAAGCTATTTTAGGGCCACTTCTCAGAACGACTTTGATGTATTCTTCCTTACAGTCTCTTGTGTAAAATATACCACTTTCGGGAGATGCAAGAGGGTTCCTTTTCCCTTTTTCAGGTTCCTGACATAGTCAGCTAATGCTGCTAGGTGGAGAAACACTTGGCAATCTCTAGTATTTATTTTCAGAGAATAATGTGTTTTCACAGTATGTTTTCTGTCTTTCCTTCATCCTTTACAGTTACTAGTCTGCGACTGTGAGCTCTAGCAACAAAGTCTGTGTGCATTTTTATTGCTGGAATAATAATATGATTTGAATCTATTTAGATTTTGCATTACTTTAGCGGAAGAGCTCTGCTTTTTCAGAAGAAAAATTCTGTTTTCTTCTCTCTCAAGTACCCTGCACAACATTTGCAAGGGAAGATTGCCTACAGTTCCGCAAGTTTCTCATTTCTTCCCCAAACACTCTGGATGGGATTCATTTCCCAGCTTCAGCCACTTAACAGCTAGTCAACACTTCATATTCAGTGGAAAGTAGGATGGGCAGTGGAGGCAGTACCCGTGGGAAGTATCATATAAGATGGACATATATATATATATGTCTGTCATCTACTTATATCATTCCTCTTTGACCATTCCTAGAAAGAGGATACCAGGGTAAATGAGCTCTCTCACTGAGTGTTGCCCCTGTTATGTTACCGCAAGAGGATGATTAAATTTGCCTGGCAGAAGAAGAATCCTGTCTTGAAAACCAATTCTATCTTTGTTCAGTGTTTTCCTTACTTCACATCAGCCATGAGATGAATCCTAGCCTTAATTACCAAATTCATTTGCATATAATTTACAGAAGCTGCAGAATGCCAACTCTCCACTGAAGTCCAGTTTACTACACCAAATACGAACCCTACAGAAAGTTTCAACAGATACTATTTTCCCACTTAAAAATGTAAAATCAAATTATTTACTGCTATAGAACCAATCTTTAAAAGATAGTACTGCCCTATAGAATTTTTAAACAGGTACCTCCATAGCTTTGTATTTATTTAAATTATTATTACTTCAAGGTTTGGTTCTCTTCCTAAGTTTTAAAGGCTTTGAATTTAGACCTGCTATTCATGGAAAACCAGCAGCAGAATCAGAGCTTCAATGACAAGCAATTTGATGACAATTATTTCATAGGTAATATTCAGTGTGTAGCACACTATTGTGAAAGGAGCTTTAAGTAAATAATTTAACCAACAGACAACAATTTTGACAACTTTAAATCTTCAGCATTTTTCTTATAACTTCAGATAAACTCAAACTGTAGCTTTGTTAACAATTTTCTACCTTTCATATTAAGAATATGAACACCAGGAAGAAAATAGTATGCAATTTTTACATTGGAATTGTGCAAGACAGTTGAAGTAATAGCCAGAAACGTAACATGGACAACAGAAAACTAGAATCACCCTTTTTTCTTAAAGGGCATATATCACATTGATATGATGTGTAATACCTGGGGCAAAATGAATAATAATGAATATTAAAATACAAATAAAAAAAGAAGGAAGAATGTCCTAGTAATAAAAGGGGCAGGTTAAGAAAAACATACTAACCTGTATTTTTCTGACATTTGTTCCAACTTCCTTGCCAACATACAACATTCTTCCTTTAATTTTGCTATGAATGTATTCTGGGAGGTCAGCAATGAATCCAGTTCTTCTACTAGAAATCATAAAATTATGAAACTATGAAGTTACTTCCTAATGATATAAATTTATAGATAAGTTAGAAACAATTTTATATTTTCTTAATTTCTTTCTTCTAGATCCTTCTAGTTTTGAAATGTTTTTTAAACTTCAGCTACTTGGCCATGGAATTAAGACACCATCATTTATACCAAATTAAGGCTCTATGTCAGAATTAGCTAAATTGTTAAAGGAATGTTGTCACTAAATCTGGTCTTGTAAGAGAACAGTCACCATGAAGACTAGATATCTAATCTGGTGGTTTTGCTTTTTAGCTAGAAGTTAATTGACATTTCCAGGAGGAATAAAATTGGCAAGCAATGCTTTAGTAGACTTTTGCTTGCTCAACTGGTGCAGAGGACACAGTGACAACCCAAACAACATTTGAGTCTACAACTGTAGACTTATTTAGTATCTCATTAAAAGAGCAGTTCTTTTATTTACCAGGTCTTGAGCTTATTATAATTAATGTAATTTTTTTTTCTTAAATGATAAGATCCAATAACAGTTGGAGTGAAACCATTTTATAAATTAATTTTTAGTTACTATGAGTTCAGGCTGCACCAAAACTCATGATCTAGCATTCAGGCATCTTTATACTTTCAAAAGAAAGATACTACAAAATTGTGTTTCTTCATTTCTGCTTTTAAAATTGGAGAAAGTGACACTGTTCTTAACCAAATTCCTTGTATGTGTGCAGGGTCATAATAACTAAAAGTTTCTTTATATACATAATAAACAATTTTCAATTCCATCTAATCCTACTAGAGATATAAAAAAATAAACCCAGGCATAATATTGTTTCATTTTTGTATACTGAGACAATTCATGCACCAGGAGGGTAAATTATATCTCTCTTGTGCAAAATTACACATGGTCATATGCAGATGTGCTGGCTAAAGGAGGGAAAGATGATTTTGAGAGCTCCTTTTCTTTTCTTACAGTGTAGTCAGCAGCCATAATGTAGCTGTTTGCATTGCCTGAACACATGGAAAAGTCCTCTAGTACTGTGATAATGCCGAAAAAAAGGCAGAAAATCAGACAGCAGATACAAACATGCCTGCTACCTCAGGTATTATCCAATGCTGATTAGGATTAATATGTTACACAGTTTTCCTGAAGGCATTGCAGGACTGGTGGGTACAAATGGTACTTTATTAAACACATGAATATATAATGTTCCATAAGAGCTGAAGCTCCTCCTTCTTTCTATGCTCAGGGGTTAGAGATACCCTCTCTAAAGAATACTTTTTTAAAAAAAATATTTGTTTTGGTTTTTTTTTGTTTATTTATAATATGTACCTTTATTAATGTTTTTGGCACAGTACTTCACAATAACAAAAGGCTTTTTTTTGTTTGTTTGGAAAACCCATTTTACTTCCAGATTAAAGTTAGAAGTTATTGATGGGCTAAGTCAATGCAATGAAGTTTCCTATTACGAGAACCTGAAGGATGCAAGGGATTAAGCATCTTTCTTCTAGATTACGGATGTGTGGGAGAGCACATGGTAATGCTAAAAATGTTTGAGGCTGCAAAGATTAAATAAAGGAACATATCAATTTGGAGCCAGTGAATTACATCCAGCTGCGACAGTGAATTAAGAACCGATTAATGGCTAAAGCTTTTCTCCAGTTTGGATGCCGAAGCAAACTCATTAAGCTTTTAGAGTAGCTATAATGTGTGTACTGTGGGAACTGTTCAATGCTATTCAGGAGACTTTAACTGTAAGCTCAGAGCATTTCCCGCAGAGCTTCTGATGCTATTTTCTTTATATAACATGTGTGCCTGAAAATCCAGCCAAAAACAAGCCCTTTGTTTTTCTACTTTGTTGTGGTCTCTCTCAGCTTTACGTTTCTTGAACACAGGTAAATAAACTCATAATCCAGATGGTGCAACAGATGTGAGAGCAGCACTCTGAAATCAACAGACAGTGGGCAATACTTTCCATTTTCTCTTTTAAACGCTAACTAATATGTAATTCGGAATCTCCGGTGTAGTTAGCATCTGCTCCCTTCGGCCAGCCAAAGGTTACAGGTGTTCCTGATGTCATTTCACAGTAAGGCGTGGGCCTGGCTTGTGAGTGAGTGCCCAGGCTCTAATCTTTCCCTACCACCTACCAGTTTTCTCATGCTGGGCCTCCATTTGCTGCATCTTCTGTGTCAGCTCCTGCTCTCTTTGCTGGGCCTGAAGGGCTCGGGCCTTTGCTTCATTGCTAATGCTGTGCTGAATGCTCTCTTTCTCCAATCTATAAAAAAACCCAAATAGGAAATAAGGAAAAAATAAAAATCACATACTGAGGATGATAAATTAAAAGGGTAAAGCAGAACGTTCAAATAATAATAACAAAAAATCTGGCCAAGCTTTTCACATTAAACATTCTCCTCCCACTTCAGGTTATACAAACTGACCTTTCTCTTACAATGTCAAACATTCTCCAGTGACTAGTAGAAAATGGATGAAAAATATGATCTATTTCCTGAGAGAAAACCGGCCTTGCAGACAAAAATAGGATTTTATTTTTAAAAATTTTAAACATGACCTCTTTTTCATAAGGAAGCTTACCACTTATCCACTTTGCATTGAACAGATTATTTGTATTTTTCTTTTAAATGCTATTTGTTTAATTCTGCAATGAAGTTTAGGGACCTGACCCTGAGATGGACTGATTCCCAGTGAACCAGCAGGAGATAAGTCAATGGGAGTGATTGCCACAGTGCTCATAATACAGCTACTCTGAAAGCTTAATGAGTTTTCTTAAGCAACCAAACAAGTTTTAACTATTAATTTATGTAAATAGGAGATGAATGCATCCATTACAATAGAGAAGACTGCTAGCACCAGCCTCTTGAGGTTCTGCTCACTGGGGGGTTGTATAGGAAGGTCTGAAGCCCAGTATTATTATCAAAGTACACAGGCAAGAGAGCAATTTACTTGACCAGATATGCAAGATGGGGCAATTTACTCCTGAGGCAAAACAAATGCTAGACTACCACACTCCATTGAAGCATTTTATTTAATGCAAGCCAAGCAAAAACAGCATGGAAAATAAAACCCCAAAAAGATATATGCATATAAATTAGAAAAGGTCCTAAACTCAAAATTCATACTTAGACTTTCCCAAAGGTTGTGAATATTAATCTGGTGCATATTGGGATCCAGGTTCAAAATGTCAGTGAGTTCACACATACAAGGACTGATTTCTAGATTTCAAATGACATGTAAGCACACATCTTTCTATTGAAACGACATTTAATAGTTTGGGATAGGTTTCAATAAAGTCTCATAAATATGTTTTATTCTAGGGATAATACCTATTTCAGAGGACTCTGAAACAGAACACAGGCATAGATCATATAAGGATAAAGCCACATCTCATGTGGTTGCTGCACTTAACCTTTGGATTGGTGCCTAATAACCCATCCGAGATATTGCAATATCTCAGCATGACACACACAATGTTAAATCTTCTCTCTCAAATTTACCCCAAAGCAATACAAATGGTGGGTCACATTACACTAATTCCTGGTCCTGATGTTGCAAGCCCTACCTTAGGCAAAACTCCCTTGGAAATCACAGACAGTTTCTTCTGAGGTAGGACAGAGAATACATTTATATTGCAAGAATATTAGAGCATTAAGGAAACAAAGCACAGTTTTAAAGGAATTTTCATACATTGAATTGCACTTTATCACACCACTCTCAGCATTACTTCACAACCATATTGTGGCTATCCTAAGGAGCAATGCTCACATCATTTCCTAAGTGTAAGTTCCAAATGTGGAAAGCATTAAGAAAAATTTTTCCATATTTGCTGGAAACCAGTCTATGCAAACTCATTCCCTTTTACAAACATTTTTTACCTTCAAACAGTTGCAATGAGCACCAGACTGCTCCAAAAAAAAAAAAAAACAACGAAAAACCACATTGGCACCTCGCACATCCCCCCGACACTTTCAGCTGAAGAAAATGTCAGTACTACAGTATTTTGTTTAATAGTGTCTCATGTGAGATGGCTGTGTGCAGTTGGGTGCCGTGCTGTCATCTGGCACACAGCTGGCTGGATAGCATTCTGCTGGGGGTAGCCTTCAGCATGTATCAAGCTGCACAGCTGAAGCTACCAAAGCAAGCCTGTAGAGGTCCATTCCTCATTGCTAAGGTCCCTCCTGACAAACACATGCTGATGTTCGAGCTCAAAATAAATGGAGAATCTAGTGACACCAGAAACACTCTCTTGTTAAGGGGACTGATCCAAAAGAGCCATTCACCTGTGTTACTTACTGTATAGAGCAAACTAGCAAGAGCTCAGAAACCATGGATGTGTGCTGAATTCCGTACAGCTGAAATATATATGGAGTGGTTGAAGGTGAGTTTATATAGTGGATAAAATCTCAATTGTAAGACTAGGAGAACACATGTAATTGTTACACAGAAGGGTAGCTTCTTAAAACCTAAAAAATTTTGGGATTAAAACACATCCAGTGCCACATAAAGAACAATATCTGAGGTGCCTAGAGCTGCTGAGGAACGAAAAGAATTCCTGGAGCCAAAGCTGCCTAAACAGAGCGGCAAGTCTTTCACCCACACCTTGAGTTGGCACCTTCCCTGCTCTCTAAGTTCAATCTCTCTGTCCTCCCTACTGAAAACTTCCCCAACACATATACAGAGAAGTAAGAAAAAAAACCAAACCAAAACAAAAAACAAACACGCAAAAGGCAACCTAAGAGACCTCAGGATCCACTGGTATCCCTGCTACAACCAGCAAACACTGCAGGAGTTTTAGAAGGTTTGACACTGATTATTTGCAATTATTCTGATTGTGAAAGAAGGCACACTTGACTTAAGAAAAGGAAAGTCTACGGCCTGTAGACAGAAGGAAACAGTCCTTAGTCTCTCCAGCATTAGTGTGAAGATTTCAGAAGCCTCCTCCTTACAAAGAATTCAGAATTTCTGATATTCACTTAAGGAAAGCACAAAGACATGTAAAGAAAAGCTACAACAGACTAATTTTGATGACACAGGTAAGATCTGAATCAGAAATGTCAACTAAAGATTAATTGTTCCAGAACTTTTTAAAACTTCATCTATAGAGATCCAAACCAGGGGAAAAAGTGGCTGAAGTGCTACAGCCTGTTTCTCTACTCAAATGCAAACACTGGAGACAGCAGCAAAAGTTACAGCTCTTTCACACAGTATTCTTTGCAAAACACTAAGCAAATGTCCACCCGAGAATAAGTCTGCATTTGGTTGTAACACTGATCAGTTTTACTAAAGCAGAAGCATTGAACTCATGCTGACTTTCATTTTTGTGCCATTGAAGTCAAAAGCAACCATAGAGACAAGCTCAAGGTCTTCCTGGGCCCTGTTCTGAAGTACAAGTTTTCCACAGTGATTTTATTCCTAAACATTGACTGTTTTGAGCATGTGTTATGGCTGCAAAGAGCCACAGGTAACTTAGTTAAATTATATCTCAACAAACTGGATATTGGTTTGCAGTACTTGAAAGCTACACTTTCTACGTGTTCTTGACAAAACAAAAGACACTGTAAACTGTAGCTTATAGCACAGGAAGAAGAAAATTGCCATCACTAGCAAACCTTAAAAAAATCCTTGCTGAAAATGAAGTGAAAATTCACTTCGACCTCATAGTTAAGATAAAAGTATGTGGCTGAATTTGACCCACCAAATTTAATAAAAACAAACAAGTAAATAAAACCCCCCAAACCCAAAACATGTTTCCCACCACTAACAAAGAAAAACTGGATCACAGATCCATTTTCAATAGAAGACTACTCTCCACCAAATGGCTTGGCAGCAAAGAAAAACAAAGGATGTAAAGACTACTGATATAAAAGTCATATTTGACATAAATAATAGCTTGTCTATTTTTGATTGTAAAAGAAAAGAACTTTGATAAAACTTGAATTTCACAACACAGTTCAACAACACTGTCAACATTTTTGAAAGTCTTTTCAGTTTGGTAACTGTAAAAACATGAAAAGAAAAAGTACAGGATGGTTCACAATGTAGAATTCGGCATCTGACTGGAGGCTGTCAGGAAGTTTTCTGACAAAGCAACTATGATTTGAAGCAATCATGCTTACTGTATTGACTATTTGATTTTTCCAGGAGATCAACATGTGGCATTTTGTAAAAAGCTAATGGATCCATTAGTAAGGACTATGAACTTAATTGGACAAATTAAAATACCCTAGTAATTATCTCAGTTCAGTGACACACAAGAGGTTATCATAAAATTATTTTTGACATCTTCAGTTCATATTAATTATAGTTAAAAATGTAACTATAAGATATTTCAGCTTTCAGATATTTAAACTGAACTTCATAATTTGTTAAGGAGTAGCTAGCGTTCATTAAGTAGTAGTTTGTCTTCCAAATGTTTGAGCTATCTGAACTAACAAGACTGTTGTCTAAATGATGACCAGTCCTGGAACTCTGTAACTCTTGGGCAGCAAGAGGACCAGACAAGCCGAACACTGATGCTTTTACCACATGCCTCAGTGGTCGAGCATGAACCTCTTTCCTAGATAACACAGAGCCAAGTGGGCCAGCACTGTGAGCAAGTGCACAACAAATCACCTCAGAAGAAGGAACAGACTCAGCTTAAGGCTCCCTCAGCTCTTTCAGAGGAAATGAGCTTTTCTACCAAATGCAAAAGCTTTTCTACCCAATCGAAAAAGTTTTGAGGAGTTACTCAAGCATTTTATTTCCAGTATCTTTAATAAAATCTGACATGAAGGCACTCAAATCAATTAAAAGGACTTGAAAGCGTATATGTATCAGGAACCCTAAAGACCAATAGTTTTGGGTACAAAGGCTACGTTTTAGCCTTCTTTCAGCAATGTTTTAGCAATCTACTTTGCAAGCTTTCCATGATATAGGTGTACTGGATTGTCTATTACAAGCAGCTTTCTAAACCACCTTCTCATAGGTTATTTCATCTTAGTATTTCAGCTACAAGTGTCAAGGAAGAATGGAAAATTAGAGTATATCTTTGCTCTTCTCTCAGGCTACAGGAGGAAAAAACCCCAACCAACCAAGCCACAAATTCATGACTAACAAAAAACCCAACAGAATAAAAGCTGAAACAAGAGGTTATGATATTTGCCCTATTCTGTAAAGGGAAACAACAATTTTTGCCATCTCTTACTTTACTATCAGAAACTATTCAAAACCCACAATGATTATGGTCATAAAAGAATGTATACAGAGTAAGATCACATTTCACAAATTTCTTCCCTCTGTACTCCATATGTATCTTTGTAAGTATGTCACACACAGAAGAATAAGAGCTCATTTTTTATTTTGTTTCAGGTCAGCAGACATGCCTAAAGGTTGGTCTGCAAATATAAAAAAAAAAGGAAAAACCCAACAATTTACAAAGAAGTTATTCTCCCAAACAATATCCTTAAATAATTTTTTTCTATTAATGCAGAACTCCTAAAACTCCTTTCAGACCTGCCTTTCAATTTAACAGCACTGCAGTATCCTATTCAGCCATTGATAATGGGGAGTGCGCTTACTGAGTTTTATCATATGCTATCTGGTCTTAGTATTTTTGAACATTAAAGTAAGGAAATGCAACACAGTAAGACCCCTAATTCTGCAGGTAAATAGGTACATGCCATTTTTAAGTGCAGCTATGATTCAAAATTATTACTTTCCAAACCTTCTAAATTAACAGAGCTCTAGAGCATGTGCCTTGCTCATATGTTTGGATCAACTCTGTAAGAAGGCTCATGGTCACAAGATTTCCCCCTTTCCCTTTAAGTCAGGCTTCTAGCAACCTTTTGTTTAGCATGGATTGTTTTGATTATCTTCCTTTGTAAGGCCTACAAATTTTCATCTTATAGGTCCTTGTCAATACATATGGTTGCTGTGAACAGGGACATAGTTGGACAGCGTTTGGTGGGTTCCTCTTATAAAACAATGCTGGTTTTTTTCTGCCATCTGAATTTTTGTAATAAAGGTTTTGATTTTTTCCATGCATGTGTAAATCCACCCTAGACTGGATTTTACAGCTCTTGGTGCGTTTACAGGGCAGAAGGCATGAAATGAATATTCTTATGTAAAAAAATAAATTAAAAAAAGCGCACACGTGCGTGCTTGTGCAAGAATTACATAGAAATACCTTTTAAAAGCATCATGATCAGGTCATTTCTTTAAACCTCTCCAAGGAGCTGAAAACTTGCCCTTCCTGTATCCCATTGAGGGAATTACCCACTGAGTTGCTCTTTTTGTCTGTTTCTGAGAACTGACTGGATGCTGATTCTGGAGCAGGCTGCCAGGTCTTCTCAGCAGAAAGCTCAAGTTTCTGGAAACTGCCCCAGCCAGCACACTGTGTTTGGTGAGCTTCAGTAAAATCTATATTCGCATGGTCAAATTCTCTTGAAGAAACCTAACTATCAATTTAATTGGTAGAACTGAAGGACTGCATCATTATTCAGGACACATGTGGGCCTATTCATGAGAACTTAGGCTAATTAAAAATAATCTTATTGTTTTTTACAATAGTTAAGAAATACAAAGTTCCTTAAAATAACGAAATGTCAGAGTTTTCTCCTCGAAACCACCAGGAGCTGAAGCTACTACAAGCAATTAGAAAAGTTACGTAAACGTCAAGGGGTAAAAAATTAAGGATTCAGTTCTTTAAATATGGATCTGGAAAGTTTTTCCATCTTTCTCTATTTAGAATGCAGTTGCGCCATTGGAACTGCCATGTAACTTTTACACATATTTACATTTTATATAATAATGAGATCTACAGAAACAATAAAACACTAAGTCTAAAATTTCCACTTTGCCCTTTAAGCCCTACTGAGGCATCAGAAGATATTATACATTACTGGTTGCACATGAAAAGAAATCCTACTCTATTTTTTAGCATTTGCCATACCTCAAAACTACTTAAAAATTATCTCCACTAACTGGAGATATTAATGGGTGTGAGAAAAATAAAAAGCTGAAGGGGCATAGGAACAGAGAGCCACATAGTGTTACTCCTATGAAAGTTTATGTGAAATAAAGAATCTTGAATACAGCTAACTTGGGCATATAGGTGATAGATGATATATTCCATCTCTACTTGTACCTATTGGATCAGTTAACAAAATGAAAGGACTGGATTTCTTACTTTAAGTTCAGCATAGAAGAAAGAATTTGCCAACACCTAGCCTATAATGTGATTTTATTCTTTTGCCATTATGCCTTCAAGATATATACAAAAAACTACCAGTTCCTCAATGTAGACAATAATTGTTTGCAATCTGAATAGTTCTCTGTATCCCAAGGCACAACCAAATATCATCAGCTGCCCTCTATTTCATTGTTAGAGAAGAGAAAAGTGTCTCTAGCAGTAATTAACATCTCGTATTAGGTCAAATATACTGACTTGGAATCAAAATCTGATTTTTCTGGCACATCTATAAGCCTTGCCAGCAAGACACTTACCTTGTAAGTAAACACCAATCCTCCCGTGACTATTACCATCAGATTGTGAAATATTTGGCTGATAAGTCCCTATAGAAACAATTAAATACAGAGTACGAGTCAATGCAACATGAGAAGATGTGATTTTTGTGAAGTCTATAGCCCTAGTACTTCACAGTACTGCATGACTTTCTCTGGAATATTCTTTCTATCCTTGTTCCAAAAGCCTCTTTTACTAATTACTGTATATTGAAATAATTGTTTAATTCAGAACAGTTTTACAGGCGTGTACTCTGTATACACAAACATTTAAATTATTTTCACTGTAGTTAAAATAAAGGAATAATTTTCTTGACTTATGGTGATTCTTGAATTTGGCACCAGCAGCCTCTTATAATGCAGCTTCAGGACATATTTAAGCCAGTCTAAGGCAATACTGTCAGTGTAAGTGTAAGTGTACTGTAGGTGTAGTCCTTCTTTCATCCTCTTTTAATTAGCACTCACACAACTTATTCTTCAAGAAATTATTCTTTTTCAATGTGATTAACTCCCTGAACAACCTGATCACACAGGTGTCTTCCTTCCAGTGTCAGCAGAATTAAAGGCCTGGCAATATGAGGCCAGACACAGTCAAATATTACCACTCTTGGGATTTGCCTTTTCAGCAAGAGCATAGACTTAAGACCAGCTCCAAACAACTGTGACTCTGTAGTCCAAGGCTCAGCTTGTAAATGCCGTAAATCCAACCATCAGGCTCCTACCATTGAATCAAAAAATGATGCAGCTAAATGATGCAGAGACCTGATCTGCTATGAACCCACACTGCCAATGTAAATTTGTTCAAAAACCCAATGTTTTTGGTACGTTAACTTTGTACCAGCAAGCTTTATGCTGAATCAGGTCTCATCTGTCCTTCCTGCAGCTGGCATAAAGTCAGCATAAACACTGCATTGCATGCTCTAGCTAATTCAAAAGGAAAGTGATTGTGTGCTCACACCTGATCTGGATCAGATCAGCACAGCTGAATGATCCAGTAGATCACAGATGCACCATGAATGACTGCTGAACAGCTACCTGCATTTTGCATGGACACTCGGTTTGGACACACAACCTGCAACTAAGCTGCCACAGGCCTATTATGTGGAAGTTGCTAACGCTCCCCAACTATTGCTGAAGTTGAGGAATGTTTTTTAATTCCCTCCAAAGGACCAAGCCTCATAAGAACAGCTTGGGAAGAAGCAGAACCATTTGACAGACCAAAGCATTCTTCAGGATGACAATTTGAAAGACAATATTTCACTTTCAGGGAATTTGATCTAGGGCAAGATAGACTTCTACCCCATCCTACAGCAAGATACCACATATTCCAGCAAACTGACAGACTTAAGACCAAAAGCAAAAGAGATGAGAAATACTGTGCTAACATTACATTGTACTTTACTGGTTTTGATCTAGTCTAGATGTTACAGAAACATTCCAGTGAAAGGCACGTTTATCTGTCCACTAATCACAGGAGGTAGATACAAAGAGGTGAGTTAAAAAATAAAAATCCAGCCTTACATGTCTTTTATTCATTTGGTCAACTGTCGCATAATTTTTGTATTATTCTGATTGTAACTGCACATTATTATTAGAAATAACGGACAGTTAGAAATAACAGGTCAGGGTTTTGGTGGTGCTTTGTTTTGGGGTTTTTTTGGACAGGTTATAAATCTCTCTTCTTTATGCTGTCAAGAGTAAGGGAGAAGCATATTTCAATAGCAACTTTAAAATGAAACTCACAAATTACTACCATTATGTTAAGTGCTAGATATCCCACTGTGCAGTTTTGCTTTGTGAATTTTTACCTTCTTCCATGCACACTTTTAGCCACTGATCGCACAGCCTTTCAGTGTTTTCTGCCTTTTCCTTTAAATAAACTGGCTCTGGCTCCTTCCATCTGGTTCCCCTTCCGTCAGCAACCCTGCACCTGTTCACACCTCCTCTCCTGTTGGATTCCACTGAACATTTCCTCCTCTGCCAGGGCTATTCTGGCACTCGCAACCTTTCTGTCATTCAATCCATCTGTCAGAAGTGAACTTTGTTTACCGCAAGCTTCTGCTTTCTTCTTCAAGAAGCAAAGCCCCTCAAGGTCATTGTCAAATGAACTGTCGGTGTAGATTTAAATCCACTCCTGCTAACCAGCAGCAGATGAAGTTCTTTACAGTCCTGTATTTGTGAAGATCAGTTTGGGGTATAGGAGAAATAATACAGAAGCAAAAGAATAGCTTTTAGTCATTATTTGTTAATTCTAACAGCTAATGTGTTTTTTCTTCACATACGTATATCTAGCTATTCCTTCTTGCTAAGACTAGCAGAATCTGAGAAAGACTTTGCAGAGCTGTATGCAAAGAAGTAGAAAAATATTACAAATAAAATAAATGAAAGCTTTTGACTTGTTTTAACACCACTGGGTAAAAAATACAAAGAGAAAATGGGAACAGCTGAATGAGTGAGTTTACAGTAAAACCTTAAAGCGGCCACCAGCATTCACTGCAAATTATCTGATTTTCAGTATTTTTTTTACCCTACCTACTGAAGCTTCAAATGCAACACTATTAAGGGAAAAATTTCTTAATATTTTTTCTTGTTTTCAAGCCTTGTAAAACACACAGATGCAACTCTTTGTTAGAATACTGCTTTCCACATTGAGGCAAATTGTAAAGATTCTTTGTCAGGGCTGAGACTAAATTCATATTGTCAACAGGATACATCATTTTTAGCAGTTCCTGGAATACACTCTGACAACCAAAAGTTTCTGAATTATTAACTAACGTCCTTGACAGTTTCATCCTTCAAAAAAAGGAAAAACCTTTCAATTTCACTGCTTACCTTGGATATCCTTTAAAAATAGATAATCTTTCACCAAGACTAAATACAGTACCAAAAAATAAAATACAGATTTTAAGTTTTGTAAGCAATTATAGTGAACCACCCATTTTATTACCATTTCACCAAAAATGAATTTAAAGTAAAGCTTTCTGGGATCAAATCCAGGAGGTAATCCAATCTCATTAGCAGAAATGCATTTATACTTATGTTAGGTTTGAATTTGTCTCTAATGAAAATTAGATTGACAAATATTGCAAAAGTTTAGCTGAATAATAACTTAATACTTATATATCCCTTATATGGGGCATTTGCAAGGGAATATTTTATGATGCTATGATCTTCTTCCATAGGAAACTATATGAACAAATGCAGGTGAACAAATGCAGTGGAGATAGAAGAGAAACTCTGGTAGAAAAAGAATACACTTCATTCTCCAATTTGATTTAAGCCCTGTAGAAGGCAACTGACCAACAAGGAGAGGCTAATGAAGAACAGTTTTTCGTATTTCTAAAAAAATGCAGTTTGATACTGAAACTACCAAGAACACAGGGTCAACCAACAGCAGCACACTATTAACCTGGCTGCTGGCACAGCCAGGGGAAGGAGTTCAGCCCTGTTAAGTAGCTGAGAGCAGAGGCTGTGCTCATCTGCTCACCCAGGAGAGGCATCTCCCAGCTCACGCTCTGTCCTGACCAATCACCGGCACAAAGGTGTGGAGCAAGGGGGCAAGGAGAGCAGCCAGGCAGCCAAAGATGATGTGTTCAGGTGATTTTATTTTTTTTTTTCATTCCTCCATCCACCAGCTACCTTCTCCAGAGGTGACAACACACAGGCTGATGCTCTTCAAAGCCAAGTTGGAGAAAGTCTCTAGTTGAGGACTTTTTGGGTTCTCTTTTGGATTTTTTTTCTAGGCAGAGAATCTTGAAGCAGAATCTTGCACAGGAAAAAAAAATACCAACAAATGAACAACGACTGTGACTGCACAAAATAAACAACTTTGAATATACTTCTGAAAGCACAAGACAGCTTTTAAAATTGTTTAAGTTCACCGATACCAAGAGCTGACAGAAAACGTACATTTTAGCTTATTGTAAAAACAAGCTTTCAGATGTACTTGAGAGAAAAGCCTTAGAACAAGTCAAAAATAAAGATAAAAATCAGAACCAATTTTCCAGTGGCAAATTCAGCAAAAAATGCAGCAGCCGCGAATACATGTATCTGAAAGACTTTTATGGTTCAAAAAAATAAATCATTATCCTGTTGTCATTAGTCACACAAATAAAAAAACCTAATTTGAGTAAGATCAAAGTAAATATTTGATACATACTCATAAACTTATTACTGTTAGTGCTGAATAATAACTGCTCAAAACAAAGACCTTATAAAGATGTTTGTTTTCTACAGCAGTTAATCTCTTCTGTATTTCATCTGAATTCACTACTCGCTCCAAAGTGCTTTAAGTACTGTCACTGCTCCTGAACCACACTCTACATGCAGTAGCAATTTGGCTGCCTCAACAACCTGATGCAATCATTAGAGAAATTCGATGTGACCAGTTGCAGTTTAAATGCCGTGAAGAAAAATTTAGATGAATCTAAGAGTAAAAATTGGAAATGTATTAGTGCCTTTTCCTTGAGAAATTTGTAATGTAGAACAATAAATAAAATTGTGAACCATGTTAAAACTCTTTAAGTATGAAAAAAAAGTGATTTATAAATACTTTCATATTCAAAATTAATATACGATTTTGGATCTGTTCTTTACTCCTTTACTTACGTTTTCTTTCTTTCCCCTACAAAATTCATCATTGGCTTTTATACATCTGTACAATAACTTAAATATGTTTAAAATATTAAATAGAAAGATATTTAAATAATTGTGTGTTATCTTGACACAAAGTATATCAGCTTCGAAAATTTTTACAACACACTGCCAGAAGACGACAGAACCAATTTATTTCAAATCACTCAGTATCAGTCTTCATAAAGCAGCATATGGTCTTATCATGGCAGGTAAAATATTTTACCTTCTATAATAACGCAGAGCAACTAATTTATCTACATGCTGTATAATCAGATAAACAATTTCAGCTGCACTATGAAAACCTGTAGGCAAGGGAGAAATTTATCCCCCTATACATTCATATGATTGTTAACAATACAGGCTATTCTTTTTCCCATCTCCTTCTTCAATTACCTTAAAGCAAGACCTCTTTTTCAGTGGTAGAAATATTTGCAGTTTTTACAGCTGCAGGACAAAGAACTGAGAATTTTCACAGAGTTTCTCAGGTGAAAAACAAAGCTCTGCAAGATTCTATTGCAAGTGAAACAGAGTGAATGACAACTTTCAAAGCTACCACAATCATTTACTAATGTGCTGCTATACCAAATAAGTCTAATTTTTTTTGACAGCACCAAATTAGATTTATTGCAGAAACTGCTGCATAAATAGCATATGGCTATGTTATACCACCTATTTCAAATCCCTATAATGTTTCCTCCCCTCCCTGCTCAAAACGAATAATTGAGCCAAGCTATAAACCTTCTGCAGACAAGGTATATACAAGTTCAAAAAGCAGATGCAGGACATGTAGCTTTCTTTGTTGAAATTGTCTAAAAAAAGTATCACATATCCAGATCAAACAAAACTGGGCAGTAATAGGTCAGGTCTCCCTTGCTACACTTCAGGATTTTATTTCCCCCTTTCCTTGATAAAATTTTATTTTCATTTCTCTTTCAAGCTGACAGTCATCAACACAGGGCATGACCTGGTAATCCTCTCACACATTACTACCTCTTACTTGCACAAGAAATCCTATTGATCTTTACTTCTTATGTGAGTCAAATTATTCATGTGACTCAAGATCACAAGGCTTGGACCTCCATTCATTCCTCACAAGCTCTCATTTATGAGGAGGGAAGTGCCTCCTCTGAGCAAAAATAAAACATCAGAAAAGTGGTTCCATTCATTGGAGGGGCACAGCCTTGTGGGAAGGTGCTGACCTACAGCTCTCTCTCCCACCTTTCAACAGGAGCACAGTTTCCTTATCAGTTTGCTGGATCAGTCCCTGAACCCATACGCTTTTGCATTTCGGTCAGTCGTCAAATTCTACATTCATTATACTGCTACAATAAAATACAAAACCACGTAACCTTATTACACAACAGGATCGAGAGGAAAGACACGTATTTTTGAGGTAGGAGGGGGGCGATACCCGGGCTGGGACGTGCTCGAGGCCCTGGAGGCCGCAGAGGGAGCCCGATGCCAGCATGTGCCCCCATTCCCTGGCATGGGGCGATGCCCACCGCCCGCCTCCAAAGTTTGTGCGGTTGCGGCAGAGAAAAGACGTTGCAAGGTCTTCTCTCCGGCCGGCGGGCACACCACTGCACACATCGAGGAAGGCTGCGGCTACCCCGCCGCTCGCCTCTCGGTGGTCAGTCCTCCCAGCTGCCCTATCCGTTACTGTCTGATTAGCTCTGCGAAGGAGCCCCTCCCCGGCCAGCTTTCCCCGCCATCTGTTCCACACGCGATGGCTGCCGCCCAGCAGCCTCGCGCTGCCCTCCTACCTGGCACCCGGCTCCCGGCCTTACCCCAAAGTGCTAACACAGGTTCTCGCTGCTGGCAGAGTCAGGATTTCATTACTACTACTTTGACAAGTGCAGGGTTGTTTGTAATTTCTCTTTTATCCTGATTTTGATTGTACAACCACCTCCCACTGATTCAGTTTGCTTCAGTTTTGTTGCTCACAGATTTTACTCTCCACATTAATCTCCCTCTGGCATGTTACTGCATCTGTTCCCTTTTTTATTATTAATTTTCAAATTCCCACCATTTTTGACAAAAAGGAGGTAATCTACACTCTGCTTCTGCCCATTTCATTTTCTTTAATTTGGAAGATAAGTATGAAAGCGTGCCAAAGAAGTTAATTCTCCGTTAACAGTTTATTTTCTGGCACCCCGATGCCTTTGTATATGAAAAACAGATAGAAATAAATGTTGACTGAATCACAACAACATAGTTGCAACCGTCCCTAAATTTAATGAAAAGTAAACATATGAAGCATAATCTAAAAAGTTTATTAGTTTTCAGAGTTGCTTCATGTTATCACCTCTCCCTGCATTTTAAAATAATGGTTTTGTACAAGATGAGCACAATATAAAAAAATTAGAAATCAATCACTGCTTACACCTTATTTATGCTTCTCCCCCAACCCCCACAATTCAAGTGTTATTGGTCCTTTCATCAGTTAGTCTGAGAACATAAAGCATATCTCAGTCATTTAATATTAGTAAAGGCGTTTCTTTAAAACTCCTTTCCGGCACAGATGATGGACTCTGACACACTGAAATTGTTGGGAAAAGCACCGCAGTAAGTATGCTGCTAACTGATAGATACTGCTAGGAAAAAAAACCAACAAATACTAAGTAGCGTGCAACTCCCTAGAAGGCTATGTATAACCACCAAGAAGTCAATTTACAATTTTATCAGTTAATAGTATAGTTTAAACAGGAAAATCAATGTATGAGGCATGCTGCATTTCTAACAAGGAACACTGATGACAATATACAGCTCAACACCAAAGCTTCAGAGATTGTGCTAATGCCACACTAAACTGGAAGGGTATGTGCTTGATTTATTTTGCATGTAATAGAAGCTAGCCTTAATGGAGTCATTGAAACTAGCAAGAAGGACCAATGCACAGTAGGATGGCTACAGCACTGCTAAGACCTAATTGCCACTTTCTTAGATCTGCTGCTTTCTAGAGATCATATAATTGTCAAAAAGAAGGGAGAAAAGGAATATCACATAATGGGGAAAAAACAATAATCAAGAAATTCAACACCCACTGACTCACTGTAATACAGACTTTGGTCCTTCAAGAGAATGGCACAGGGATTTAGGGCACCTTGGTGGGTCACCTGAACCTAAAGCATGGGTTCATTTAGTAATTTTTCCTCACCTACAAGCTGACCTTCAATAGTGCTTATAATGTTTCATATAAGCAAACAAGAATAATAAAAAATTAAACTAAACTAAATCTACTTCAATTCTACTCCATTATATCTGCCAGCAAATTTTAGAGGACATTTCAGTCTAAAGTATCTCGAGCCATCTACCTACCTCTGAGAAAACGCAAGATGGCACAGAAAAAATTCAATTTTGAAATTCAGTGATTCCCTCACTTTATTTATTTATTTAACTTCTTTGGCATATGTAAACAGGAACTACATATGACTGCAACTGAAACAAATAATAACTTCAGATCTGGTTTGAAAAAGAAAGAGGAAAGTTTTTCAATGATGATTCTGTTACGCAAGAACAGTTAAAACTTTTATTAAATTAGATGGCATGCTAAGATCTGGACAAGCTGTTAACATCTTCTATATGATCTTTTCCATGAGCATATTGACATGATTTTTAATGAAGAATTTTTAATCTATCTTAAGAACGATAGATTTGTATGTTTTCTACTCTCTGAAGGATGGATTCAGGTAAGATTCATTAGTGAGACCTAACCTTGCCAAAGTAATGGTGATTTAACATTGACTTAAGAACTAGTTTCATAAGATTCTCCTACTACAGTAACTCTAATACAAATAAACATAAAGCTGAAACCAGGGTAAAAAAACCCCAAGAAAACTTTAAAGAATCATGGTCAGTCTCATAGCATGGTGACATCTGCAAAGTTACATGACTGACGAGCAAAACTACACAGTAAAAATTCTGTATTTTCCCAGTCTTTTGAAGATATACAAATTAGAATTACTAACTAGATTCAATAGCAGAAAATGCATGTTAATAGCAAGGATTTCTAAGCAACATATTGCTCCAGGAAGAAAGGTGACAGGAAAAGGCAGTTTTAAACTCTGTGGCAATGGTTTAGAATAGCTAATTGTAACCTTTTTTTCTTCATTTTTAACAAGTACATTTTGTTAACTTAGAAGCTGTTTAGTTGGTAATCAATCAACAATGCCTGAGAACTAGGATGCAGCAAAGAAGTGAGACTTGTGGAGAAGTGTTGCTCTGCAGAGCACTTTCTTTTTCTCATTAAGAGACAGACTGCATGTTTTTTTCTCATTTAATCCATTCACATCCATTTATCACCTCACTTTTGTACATTAAAATCCAAAGTTCTTGTATTCATTTTATTATCCTATTTATTTACAATATCCAAACATAGAATCAGTGGATAAGTGAAGAACTTTTCCCCTTAGTAATGTACTAATTCATACAAAATAAAGAATTATTCCTGTATCTCCTCAGCTACCTCTAGTTTCTGCCAGAACAGCATAGACAGGTCATACAAGGCAACAGAAAGACCATCCGCAACGGTGTAACAGCAGTACAGCCTCCCTCAAATCCAGCCTTGTGAGAAGACTTGGAGCGGACCAGCTGGTCCTCTCTTGAAAAGAAGAGAATCAGGAAGACAAGGCCAAGGCCAGAATACCCAAGAGATGCACTAAATCAGTGCAATTTCTGCAGCAACCTCCCACAGGCAGGACTCTAGAGGTTAAAATCTGTTTTCCTTGGCAAGTGCCACAGTGAATAGGTCTATAACCCCTCCCGAATTGCTATTACCCCTACCCTTCAAGTGACTATGTTCACTGACACCGTTGCCATTTGAGACGAAGGGAATAAATGAAAGAAGGCAAATATGAGCGAATAAAATTCACATTCAACAACAATGGATGTACCAATTCATGAAAAACAGACTAAGTTCAAAAAGGCAAAACTGATGCAACTAGAGGCATGTAACTTTTATACCTTCACTAACACAGATAATCAGTTGTACCAGGAAGTGATCTGAGAAGAAGAAAAGGAGTATAGGCTAAGGAGAAGTTTCATTTGAATAGGGGATGTTTTCCTCTGCGACTCAGTGAAAACAGGAAACTCTGCGAGAACACCTCTAACACTGCCCTACCAATTTAAGTACAAAGGGAAAACAGCTAACAGTCCAGGAGCAAGTGATCACTCATCTCTTTTGCTCCCTCCTTCACCCTTGACAGCAACATCACCTAATGTATTTCTGGAAAGCAGACAGTCCAAATATACAAAGGGCCCAAAAATCTACAAAATATTATACAATTTGGGGATTGTCAAGGAGAAAGATTTGAACCTATTTCCCATGCCTCAGCGTATACCTTTTTCCAACAAATAACACATCAGCATAGAAAACAGTTCAATACTTATAAGCAGAAGTCATAACGTGAACACAAAGTATTAACAAAAAAACCCCAAAACCCAAGAGATCAGCACCCTGCAGAAGAGTGTCTGCACTAGGTCAGACAAAGAAGCCACGGCAGTTCAGCATCTGCCTTAAAAAGCAGGCGTCTGTGAAATTGTATGAGAACGGGGCCAGCACAGCGCATTACTTGCCCAAAATACTATTCCCAGCATCCAGTGATTTGGATCTCAGAAACTTTCCGAGTTAGAGACCATATGTTGAAAAGCTAGCTGAATCATCTGTATGCTAGGTATTCAGCTTTACTTACCTTGCTACGTAAAAGTAGGCAATAGTCCTCATTTTTACATATTGAGTACTTTCACAAAAAAAAAAAATAATTATAAATTCGCTACTCAGATTTCCTCCAAGATATCCAGAGCTATATTGCATATAATCAGCCTTTTGCTAAAAGGAGCATGGTAAGCCATTTGGTTAACTATCACAACAAATCATTATTAATAAAGTTCTGCTAAATCCAAACTTTAGATATCTTAACAACTCACCCAAAACTTTTTTCAAGTTCATTAACCTCTAGCATATTTTTTTCTCTAAATACAGGCTGTTAGAGTGGTACTTTCTTCCATCTGTTAAACAACCGTGCTCTGAATTACAGAGAAATTTAGCTGAATAAAAAAAAAATGATTCATTGAATTCAATAGTTTAGACAAGGCTCTATTTTATTTCCATTTACTCAATGGCAAAATTCTCACAAAACCCAAAATGTACAAGAGTTGGATAAACACACAGACTTCTGTTAAGTGATAAAAATCTGAGCTTCCACCCCCCCCATGAAAAATTTAAACTAACTTAACTTTTTTCTTTAAGGACTGAGCAAAAGCTGCCAGATTTATTTCTGGATGCTCACTCTTGGGGAGAACAGGGTGGCAGAACAAAACAATAACCACATACACAACCAAAAGTCTGCAAACAGTCAGACAATAGCATTTTCTGAGGCAAAAGGAAACAATTCTGCAGTTACCAAAACTCAAGCTGCAGTGAATAATTGGCATGTCAACCTTCTGGAGTTTTCTAGAAATGTGTAATGAGTAGTACATTAAATGACATTGGGAACTATACCGAAGGATGGAATCAACTCAGGGAGTTCATCATACATTGCATTGTACTTACTATTTCTTCACTGAGCAAATGACTTACACACCCTCCTCACTTACTTGAGCTTACCTCCTATAGACACAATTAAGTTAATTATATATTCCTGGTCACTCTGCTGCAGAAATTTCAGGTTATTAATCTGAGAACTGCTATGCTTAAAGGTGCTGCTGTACACTAGTCTTAAACATTTCAAATATCTTTGTCCTACCAAACACAGCAACAAGAAGAAGAATGCTTCTACAGTCTCCCCTGCTCTTCCTCCTGCCCAGAAGCATGCCACCTCATCACCAGGGCGGAACATTGCCTTTTCTACTACACTAGCAATTCACTTCTATATCGTCTGTAACTCACTTTGTAGTTCATGACTCACTTATTCCAACCTCTGCTTCTAACTGGACTGAGGGCTGCTCATGCAGTCAATGACTGCAAGTATCTAAAACAACTGTGGGGAAGCCTGTGGCAAAATATTAGCAGAACTAAATTGGTACTACAGCATGTAATAGGATAAGGGGTACCTGGTGAGGTGCAGTTGGTGTTCAGATTTACTCAGCAGTTCTGCCAGTTTTAGGCACTCCTCTCTGGCTCCTGTCACATCCTGCTGGGCTTGTTCCAAACGCTGTTTACTTCCATTCAGCTCTAATCCCAGTTCTTCTATTTTCTTAGAAAATTATAGAACCAAAGAAAGTATATTTAAGAAATGCATAGAGATACATTTGAAGACAAAAAAATGTAATCAAAGCACCTGAGAAACAATGCACACTTCTGTTTTAGAACAAAAGTAGTTGATAAAAACTGCAAAATAAGTATTTGGAATTACATTCTTATGTAAAGCCAAAGTGCATATCATGTTTAAATACACTAATACACAAGCAATGCTATTGTCTTCATGTGGTTTAAGAGTTACAGGAATTCAAATATTTTCTGATATTCTCATGTGAAAGCTTCCATATTTGTGTCCTGAATTCACTGCATTAGAAAGCCAGAAAGGCAGTGGAACAGTGGCCATCCTCAGAAGCTGATCAACATAGGATAATTTGTGGTCATTTATTTTTCTTTTTTTAATGCCTATCACATAAACCATGACAAGTGGGCATTTAGCTTTGCCATCTAATATTACACGTGATAATAAAGGTAATTTTGTGATTTTACCATTATTGAAAAGAAGTAATTTAAGACTTATAATCTGAACCCTAATCACACCAGCTGCTGTTAATCCCATTGTTTCAGTAACATCATTAGTCCTTATATGTTAACATAGTAACTAAAGCTGACGAGTCAATTTATTTTACAATAGTCTAGTTTGCATGACCAACATTTTTGATTCCAGCAAAGCATAATAGACTTATATCTCAGAATATATAGAAGAATATAGATATTCTTAGAAATAATATAGTTTGCTGTAAGTCCAAATATACAAGTACCTGGAGGAATACATCTGTAACGCAGTACTACACTTTGTCCTAAGAATGCTTTTAAGAAGGCCAGTAGAGTACACAATAAGCTGACAATGTAATTTTATCATGTAGTAACTGTTCTGCACTGACTCCCGCCATAAATATTTATTTGTCATTGGGGCTAGAGGGAACTTGCATGTTTTTCAGTCAACTAAACTGTGAAAGGTCATTTGTAGTACAGAATAAAATTGTTCATATAAGAAGTTAGTGTTGACTAGCTATTATACTTTAAATTCATACCATAGCTTACTTGTGATAATTTCTTCATGTAGACAAGACTCTGCCTTCTTTAATTAATGGAATTATTCATTCAAATATTCTACACGAACAAATTATTGTAACTCCGTCCCAGTATTTACGTTTGAAGCGCCTTCATAACAATGTTGTCTCTTTTCCTCCCACAAAAAAATTAACCTAAACTACTCACATTGTCATGATGTCCAACAAATACAATCACTTCATCCAGAAAAATGTTTCATAATGTTGGGTTTTTTTAACTTTTAATTTTGCACTCCCCCCCCACCAAGAGCACTCAACAAAGGCTCCTGAAGGAAATTTTGATTAGAACTTTGCTTTATCACATGGAGTTCCTATCAATTTCAATTGATAATTCCAAGTTCAAATGCAAAGACAGTAAAACTCTATGCAAAATTGTTGCATATAGTTGCATATTCCCTTCTAAAGAATGTAACAACCTATTACACTGTCAATATATTTTAAAACCAGGTGTTAAAAGATATTAGGTTAGATATGCTTTGCATGTGTATTTTCATGGACTTTTGCATATATTAAATAGAACAGAAGTCTCAGTGGGTTCTCCATTCTTCTTAAAAGTAGCAGTTCATAAATGTTATTTCTCCATCCACAGTAAGCAGAGACACGAGCTCTTCAGTGTTAAAGATAGGGAAGTTCTGCAACATTCTTAAATTTTGCTTCAAAAATACATCCATTCAGCATACCTTTAAACAAACCCAAACCACAAATTAGTCAAAAAACATCAACTAAGTATTTGAAAAAGCACAACCACAGCTGAGAATATAAATACACTCTAGATCACTCCTTCAGGGAAAAGTTTCAAGGAACAGATGGGCTTTACACCATTGCCTCGAGTTAAACAGGCTCGGTCAGGTTTTGACACAGACCTACAGAAGGAAATAAATTCCAAGTGCAAGAACCTCTGGTGAAAATTTTTCATTTCCATTGGCCAGATGCTGAACCTTCAGGGCTGAACCCAAGAACACATCCATAGATTTCAGTTGTCATGAAAATGTAGAGAGAAATTCTCAGACACAGAAGTGTCACTTCACGACAGGATCTTTAAAGATTCACAGGTGTATTATAATTTCTATTAAAAATATCTAGACAGCAAACATGGGGTTTGAAGAACAATTTTACTTGTGCTACTTTCATCAGTAATTCAAAAATTTGATATCAGCTCCTTTACACACTCATAACACATGTGTACGCATGTGTTTGTACCTCTGTGTAGGAATATACAGATATTATGTATATATATATAAATGCCTTATATTACCAATATTTAGAGGTACTCGCAGCATGGAACTATATGAAGAGCAGGAATTCTACACACAAGAATTCTGGTAATGACCATGGCAGAAACAGCGGACAACCTCATAAGAAAGGGATGACAGAAAAATGCTACCTGAGAAAACATGTTAACAACTTAGCAACATGTTAGCAACTTAGAAATCAGAAACATCTAATCCAGTTATATTTAGAGTTATCAACTAAATTATTTTTTTGAAACACCAGAAAATGCTAGTTTTTAAATAATTCAGTAAGAGCCATGCATCATCATGCTGAAAACAGACCATACTCTAAATGCTTCATGTTACTTCGGTTTAAAAACTCAGATAATAGTTTGAAAGATGAAAGCCTGAAAACTTGAGACATGCTCATACAATAAAAAACAACCATCTTCTCTCTCCTGCAAACAATAATAGTCTCACAAGCACACTCTATATTGAAATATGTCAAGTCTAGTCCACCATTAGGTCATCACAATATAATCAGGATTTAATCTACAGGGAAATTAAAGAATCGATGAATCTTTTTCACTGTTCCTGCAGGGAACCTTATCAGGAGCATTTTTCCGAAACTATCTGGACTCAAACTAGTTTTTGCACTACTTTAGTTACCATTTCTACTGGGAAGCTGCAAGCAGTTCTGTAGCTGCGATCTGGGTCCAAGTGTAATTGTAGGGACAAATAGAAACAAACCACCAACTAAAGCATTTTGCTGACAGCTCTCTTTCTTATGCAGTGTTAATTTGATCCCTCAGTGCCTATCACCTGTGATACAGCTTTTTACAACATGATCAAAAAGTTATTTCTTCAAGGTACTTAACTTTTCAATGTATGTGAGAGACAAGAGATGGGGCACAGAACTGCAAAAAGACAGATGACAATCTTGCATTTAAGAAAATCTGAAACAGATTTTCAGTATAACAAGGAACAGAATTATCATAATGTATATGTACAACAAGACTACATTAAGGTTAGAACAGGCAACTTCTGGTGCTTAACTCCGCAACTTTAATGTTCTTATTACTTCTGCACATAATTTCAAAAGTACTGTTTAATCTGTCTTGCTCTGCAGTTCCCCACACTCCCAGGAATATCAACAGGCACTTTGCCATTGAAAGATGGCAGGCTAAACCTCAGTAAGAGAAACACCATTATTAGTAAGCTGAAACACATTAACACCATTTCACACACATATTCACTTACACAAAAGAAGTTTTAATTAAACAAAAATTAAAACATTAGTGAAGTATCAGAGTAGTAAAATTTAGTTCTGTATCAATTATTCTTTTTTCAGTATTACCACCAACAACCTTTTATATTTTAAGTTTTCCACTTTGAAGTATATAGGACCCTTCTGTATCTTTTCTTGAAGCACTTAAGTGTTTCACTTCTCATTCCTTAGTTTATGATGCATTTACAAATTATTTTCAGATTTTCACAACGCATTTTTAGGGGAACACACTGGAGATGCTTATTCAATGACATAAATTCAACTTACTGGAAAACATAAAAGATTATTTCTCAAACACTGAATCAGTCTTCAAATATCCTCTTCATAACCTATCTGAAATTACCTGCATCTAACAAAACTTACATATATTGTAAAAGTGTGCTTTTTAATTAACTAGACATCTCTTTATCTCTACAAAATTTGATTAAAGGAAATAACAGTTTCATTCAAAACAAGTCAAATTAAAGATTAAAATAATTGTTTAATTCTTTTCACACTGATGCTGATTCTATTGTATGCAAAAATGCAACTTTAAATTTCAAACTAGCAGATGTTTTTCATAGAATTTTAAATAGCAGCCAACTGACAGAAAAGACAAATACTTTTTCTTTTTAAACAAATGAGAATGATTAAGTGGTGATAAAAGAACTTGTATTCTGAATTAAATGTAAAAACTTTAGAAGAGTTCTAAAACATAAAAAATAAACTAAAATCAAATCAATTCCTAAGTGATTTATGACATTTACTGTTGTAACAGTATGCTCTCACATCAGGAAGGAAAATACACAGTATAATGTAAAAAAACCTTTGCACTGACTATATCATTGCACAAATTCTGCAGTAAAATAATTCTGGGGAGGAAAATATTTATGTGAATTTACAGTACATTCTTTTTGTTTCATACTTCATTCTCCACTATTAATTTATTAATTTATTTTTATTAACTTTTATTGTTATTATTATTATTAAAGCTGAAAGGTGCATAATTTAGAGCCAAAAATAAAAGAACAAATATAAAGTAATAAAAAGTGAAATATAATTGCTATGGTGGTAGGTATTTGCAGGTACATCCCCCAGAGGCAATCAACACCTAAAAAAACACATACACTTCCATGGGCCCTGGTTAGTTTCATTTACCAAAACAGCCCTTCAAAGCAATAAGACCAGTGATACAGTACAGGACCAAGGCTAAAATCATGGTCTTTCAAAGAGGTGCCCCCAGAATGGCCATTCATGTGCATTTAAATATTATATGTAGCACTGACAGGAAATTTTTGCACTACTTAACAATGATCTCAATCCATCTTGCTTTCCATCCTTATTAATGTATTAATTAATCAGGGATAGAACTAATTGGGGATTATTTTATTTATTTATTTTTGAATTAAAAAAAACCCAACAAGACTGGTTTTGTAGCAAGATTTTGAGTATTTTACTTGGAGAAAAGATTACTATCAGTCCATATGCAGCAGGGGTCACTTGCATTCATTTCTATCCTAATCCTGATATCAATCAAGCAACTCTAGGTTCGGAGTGGTCTCTAAGCCTCAGACCTCCCAGGCATGGCCATCTGACATAGCATATTGCACCTGAAGAACTATCCAACTTTGTAAAGAGAGTTAGGGCCATCACAAGGTTAACTCCCGCCACGTCCCAACAATGTCTTTCTCCCTTTTACACCCTGTATGACTTACTGCTGCTTTCCACTCAAATCTGAATGAAGATACAAAGCAGTTAGAAAAACTGAATTTGGGTTCATAGGGGAAGCAGATTTATTATAAAGCTGTGAGAATATACAAATCCAAGGTACACAAGGTTTAGAAGAGTTCACAAAGACACCTTTTTCTAAGAGGTTAATTCACAAAAAACACAAGACTACTGCAAATTCTACAAATCATCTAGCCCAAAATAGGAATCTGAAAACCTTTTCTGACATGACAGACAAGTAATGTGAACAGAAACACAAGAAGTAACCCCAATAAACACACATGGTTCCTTCAAAAAATGTTTTTCTGTATGGCTGGCTCACAAACCAATTCATCGCTAAAGACTAGAGGAGCAATGAAAGACATAGCCTAGATAAGCAATGCAGGCTGCGATTAATTAGATGGCTACTACTCTAACCTCATCTGGTGGGGTTTCTGAATTCCTCAAAAACAGGTAGTTTTGTGACCTCTATCAGTTGTAACAGCGCCTGGCAGTACCTTGAGTGCTTCACTAAAAGGCAGAGCCTCAAGAGGAGAGCCATTACCTAAGCAAAGGCCATCAGCCACAAACCTTCTGCTTCCAAATCGACTGAGAATTAAGAGAGACAGGACCCTGCAGTTTGCTAGGAAGAGCAGGGGAATATAATGGAGGGTGAATACTCCTAAAAGCACACATTCTCAATCTCATTGAAGCAAACTTTGTACCTGCAGTTGTTATCTGAGGCAAGAAAAAAAAATTATGTTGCAACTATATATTTATGAGTACACACATGCAATTTTTTATTTAAGAAATAACCTTAAAGGTCTGTCCTTGTGGAAACTCTGAAAGAACAATATGGTCCCTGTGGATAAATACCCTGGGAAACAGACAGGAGTGAATGGCTGAAACATATTATACAAGGATTTTACCTCAGTATTTCCATGAAAATATTTGCTTTTAATTTGCCAAAATATTTGAACTGCGATACTATTTCAGGAACAAAACTTCCAATCCCATAGAGATTATTACAGTCACATTTTAACAGAGAACATTGCTGTACTACAGATTAGCTCAGTAGCCACCAGTAGAGATAAGAAAGTGATTTTGTTCACAGTGGAACACAATGTTTGGGGTTTTTTTTATAAATGGATTGCACTGGGGGGCACAAGGGAGAAAGAAGTGGTGCAAAATATATGGTTTCCTTGCTGATAAAAGAATTTCAGAAAAGGAGAGATGCATGTAGAAAGAAAGAAGATGAATATTACTCCTACTTCATTATGGAAAAACAGGAGACAAAAAACCCTGCTTCTTTTATCCTGTCAAACACTATTTGAGACTACTGATGTGAGATTGGTTCTTTCCTCCTGGACAGCATTAAGGAATAATGGAAAGAAAACCTATGCAGTGACAAGTGACACTTTTACACTCTTTTTCTTCTGACTGTTGACACAATGACTATTGATAAAACAACCATTTTTTCTAGTCAGAGAAAAAGAAAAAAAAAAAACAAAAGAAAACAAGTCTTTCTTTAAGTATATATACCCACTTTATGAAGAGATGTGCAATTCTTTTCCTACTTTGCATAATGTTTAATGCACATGAATTATTTTCTCTTTCCATATACTATGGGGTGACATCACTCTGGATGACAGAACACAGATCAAGATTACATGGGCCAACTACACCTATGAACAACAAAATCCTGATTTACCAACTGTGTTCTTCCTCTTAGCAGGCCAGCTGCTTAGGGGAAGCAGACTCATACAGCAAATGCAGACCAGTCATTACAGAAAATTCTACGACCAGGAATCCTGATCCTTAGGATTTTTCTTATGGAAAGATGGAAAAGAATTTAATGAAGGCTGCTCATACCACTGATCCTTGAGGAATGGATGGCTGGCAGAGGAAAGCAATGCCATTGCAGAGCAGCAGCAGACATAATTGTAATTAAACATTTTTGTTACATATTGCAGGGTTGTAGGTCAAAGTCTTGCTCAAAAATCTTGAGATGAGCTAGTAAGTTCAGCTATAAAAAAGTGATGTTCCTCCTGAGCAGGTCAGAAAATTCATATCAAAGCTAGGCATCAAGTACTGCCATTTTATCCTTATTTACTAATTTTCAAATTAATGCATTGAATGCCAAAAACACAAAATGATTCCTTGGAAAGAGTTCAGTTACAGTAAAGGTTATCACATTTTCTTAATGTTTTCTTGCCAAATATTACACAAGTATATGTTTACTGATTTAACAGAATTTCTTTTCAATATAGAACTTGCAGAGTATCTCTAGGTAAGAAAATGCCAGATATTGGACTGTCACAAGAATACACGTAACACATAATCCTAATCCATCTTCACCATTGCTATTAAACCTTGGAAGTTTTAAAACACCTGGTGATATGCTGAATGTCACAGCTTGTGAAAACTAGTACTTAAAAAGCTGACTTATGAAAGCCTGATATCTATTAATAAAAAGATGTTTTCAGTGAATCAGTGTCTTCAGAAGATGTTCCTGGTCTTGCATTGGACACTCTGCAGCATTTCCAGGATATATACCCAAATTCTTGGCCTGAATTATTTTTGATGAAGACAGAGTCAGTAATCTCTCCTCTTATAACATCTAAATTAGGTTACTATAAATCACGGATTTATGACAAATGAGATAAACATTCCCAAAATACCCTTTGGCAAAATGCTTTTGGACTGCAATTTTGCCAGATTTTTATTTGTCTGCAAAATTGTCAGTCTATAGTGTACAGAGGCATCATTTACGTTCTGTCATATTGCACAGAAATGCTTTGATGTGTAGCTCTTCCTATTCGTACAGGTTGTGCATATCAGCGAGTCTCCAACTGCCATGCAGAAAACTCTTAAAAGTCTGTAGGTTTTAGTACCATATTTCTGAAGCTTTTCATTCTGTCACAGGAATTGCCTCAAATAGGCAACAGAATTCTGTAACCCTCTACTTCAAACTATGCCTGCCCAAATTTAAAGACTTTTTCACAGGTTAAGATTACCAGTTTGGATTTATTTCTACATCAAAGTATTTCTCTGATTCATCAAAACAGAGTAAAAGAAAATTTAAAAGCTGCAGTTAGTTTCTGAAGTTGAATTTAAAATGTCCTCTTATTTTATTACAAGGATACCACAACTCCCAGTGGAGCAATGCTACTGGTAAGATCTAATAAGGATGATGCCCAAATTGGCTTTGACTGCATAAACCAATACTAAAAACTGTTTTCACTTCTACATGCTGAAGCTTGCCAGATTTTATAAAACAAATATAAATTATTTCAGACAAACAGAAAGCAAATTATTAACATTGAACTTCATTTTTATAAGGCAGAGCAAAAAAGAACAAGTGAGACTAATTTGAGCAACAATTTCGTAGCGTGTCAGAAGTATGATTTCTGTTAGAAATACACAAATTATGCCATGCGGTGCTTATAAATTAACAAAAAAAGTATTATAAAAGTGAAGTCCTGCTGTGTCAAATATGCCACACAATTTTTGTTCTGATAATAGCTATTTAGGTTAGGGCGTGACTTTTCTCTGATATAGCTGTGCTAGTACAACCCCTAGTGTGGACACAGTTTACTGCCATGAAGGCAATATATTCATACAATTTATAAAGCTTGTTCCTAAGCAGTAAAAGTATTAGGTAATGCACTGTTATTTCAGCATGGCTACATCCACAATGGGAGGGCTGAGAGAGAAAAAGAGAGGGCAGTAGGTGATGCTACTTTACAACATACTGGGCCCGATGAACAGATGTGGGTTTTGTGTAGAGAAACTGTGTGGTACATGTCTTTCCTCCCACCTCCCTCCATAATCCTGATGTTAATCAGGATCATGATGGATGATATTACAAAACAGTTATTCAATTTAAATGGAAACACTGCTCATTGCTTCTTAATGTTTATTTTAAGAAACATTCATATAAAATGTTAATAACAGGCAGTCATAAGAAATATTGACACCTTGATATTAGTCCTAACCAAGCAATAAAGATAGGAAAAAGAGATATAAAGATAAAAGAGAGTAAGACCAAAGATATATACTCCCTGTAAATTCCCTACATGATGCAAGTTCATTCTTGAAGAGCTTTATAAATACCAGCATATGATAAATACATACCTGCATTTATTTGACATATATGTATCTGGTGATCCTAAATCGTACATGTGAGGATTTCTGCCTATTCTGACACACCTGAATAATTTTAATCCCCTTTTAAAAGTCAATACATATAAAGTAAAAAAAACCAAACAAACAAAAAAAAACTTCGAAACTAAAATTTATCCACACCACAATTAAAAATACAATTATACCCTAAGAAACAGTAAACTTATTCTCAATATGAAACATGATTCTTTGCTTTTAAAACAGGAAAAAAAAGAATCATTTGATACAGAATAGCATGAAAATACTCATACATTATTGTTTCTCTACTTTAAAAAAAAAAAAAAAAAAAAAAAAGGCATTTATTATGAACAGATGGTGGCCAAGGAAGGTATCAGCTCTGTCTCTTAGCCAGAAGGTCAGGTCATGGCTGAGAGACCAAAGAACAATTACTGTTTGCTACTCAGTGCCATATAAGATAAAACATTTCAGGTTTTTCTTTAAATACAAAGCTAGATGTGATTGAGCTGTTTTCATTTCATTTACATGAAATAGTTTGCACTTACTTATTAACATTCGTTAAAATTTGATTAAAAAAACCCATAGCAACAACAACAGAACAAGGCAAAAATGAATAAACACTCTTCTTGGGTTGCCTTTGAACATGTTAAATAATACTAGGACTTATACAGAACTATCTGGGTTCCTAAAGCCACAGATATAAAACAGCTGCTAGATATTAAGTCTGAGAATTTCAAAATGGGTTTTTTTCCCCTTTTTTTAGGAACCAACAATCATATTTGAACAATATAATTAAGTAATTACTGAATTATCTAATCTTTATCTAATTATCTAATAATCTTTGCTGATAGGAACTCCCCCTCACATCACTTCACTTTCTATCAAATTTTAAATCACCACATTTTGGTGTACTCATACCCACACTGATTAAAATACCAGTATGTCAATACATGAGGTTAAAATATTTTGTTAAATTTTGCAATTTGTTCAAAAGGCAATCCTGAAGCAAGTTGGAGAACAGGATATAAAATCCAAGATACTTCTTCAAGTATCTTATTAAACACATCCTGTTTTATTTGTATGCCAAGATTATGCCAACTCTTTTATCTGTGATATCTGTCAAGGCACAGACGACAAGCTTGTTTTTTGTTTCTCAGTGTCCTTAGGCCTAAAGGATGCAGGAGAAAAGGAAAAAAAAAAACCAAAACAAAAAACCCCAAACAAAAAAACACAACCCTGAAAAGAAAATGCTGTAAGACCTCTATTTTCCTGCGCTGTAGGAATTTCTATACATGTTGAAGGGTTTTTTTGTCTAATAAGCTCCTCCTTTGGACTCTACTATCCTTTCATTATAATTTGAATTAATAATTGCTTCCAGACTAAGCTTGCACTTTATTCAGTTAATAAACTTACTGTTCCTATACAAAACTTTGGGGAAACTGGTAAATAAAAATATACTTTCAGAAATACTGCATTTTTCCCCTACATATATTTATACACAGGGAATGATGTGTTCAGTTATTTACAAGAAAAAGAATGATTCAAAACCTGCCCTAATAACAAATTGTATATTAAAAAAATTATCCTCATGTGCATCTTATATATCTGTGTATTCAGAAGATAGCCATTCATGTGCACATCACAACTATGAAGGAATAACTGAAAGTTTGAAGTCCTAGAGAAAAAATGGATAGAACTTCAACAAAAAGGGCACTTCAAAAGATGCAGATTACACCTGTTCAAGCTGTTTGCCAAGTATGTTGCAGGTTACTCTAATAATCCTTCTTAGTGCATGGGATGTTTTCTCAGAGACTACTTGTAAGGCATACACTGGTTTTTGTATTATTATAAAACCCAATTTTAGATAAGCAACAGTTAATGCCAAGTGGAATTTTTCTACAGTTATTTTTTTCTAGAAGGTTACTTCTGTTTCTTTTTTTTTTTAAACTTCTGTGAATCTCAGCATTCATTAATCTTGAATCTTTAAAGAAAATAGAAGATAAATTCTTTTCATTTTTGATATCATGTTATGCTTAGAGTCTTTAATGTTCTGTCAGGCTGCATGTACAGGTAATTATGTGTGGATTTATTTGTGAGAAAAAGTGTATAAACATATGTATACAGTACATACAATTTAAGTACTTCGTATGAATACATATGATAGAGTAATTCTATATGAAAGCATGGGATGAGTAATACGCAAAACTGAACATACTAGGGCTGAAAACAAGATTAAGACAACCAAGAGGTATTTATTTAGCAGTAATAGCTGGCTTTTTGCCATTAATTTAGAAACCATTTAACACTAATAAATGACCACTATTAGAAAAATGAATCATTCCAGCTTCTGAAATAACCCTACTTAGGCTACTAGTAACTGCAAAGTTATAGCAGTATTATCTCTTACCTGGTCCTTAATTTCAAGCTCCCTTATAGTTTTTGTTCTGTACTCTCTGAGCTCCTTTTCTGCCTCATCCTTCTTCATTTTGGTTTGATTCAACTGATAGCGCATTTCTCCACACACCTGTTAGATTACACAGACAACATGATCTGTAGCTTGAAGGGTAGACCAGGGTTTGCAATTAGATCTTTTGGTGCCCTCTACAGGTCATTGAAATGCAACATATTTTAAATTTACAGATATTTTAAGGCTACTATGGTAAATCTTTTTATATAAAAAGGTAGATCTGAATTCTCTATATAGTCATTAACTTTGAAATATGCAATGCCTTCTAGATTCAAATATATTTGAGTCAAGATTTTGCTAAGTACAAATATTTATGTTGTAAATATATGCCATTAAATACAGTTAAAATACAGTTGCTGGTTTTATTTTCTTCTTGCATTCTCTGTAAAATTCCAAGAAAGCCTATGTCAACACTTTAAAACCTAGAAGTAAGGTTTTTAAGTAACCTATATGAGGGTGTATATTCTTAATTTGCTGATTTTTCACTGTTAAAAAAGAAATTTAGGTGTTACTACAATAATTTCCAAAATTTGATTAGAGGTTTACAGAGTTATGGCAAACTGAACATAAATTCTTTAAAACACAATGCCTAATTTAAATATGTCCATAGTCCAGAGGAAATGGATCAAAGCAGCATTTAATGAAATCACTTCCTAACAGGACAACTATTCCCTGCTGTTGCAGTGTTTGTCCTATTGCCTTCTCGATCCTTTCCACCTGAAGGCTGGTCGTCTTCAGAGGGTCTGGGGAGCAGTGAAAAAGAAATAAAAAAGAACAAAACAAAAAAATTCCTCCCACATAACTTTCTTTACTGCTGTGCAGGGATTTCTTCAATTTCTCAATCTAAGCTGCCCCCTTTTTGTGCCATCACCTCCAGTTTGTGCCTGTTCATTTCACCTTAATTAACCAATCATAAATACATGCACATTCCCTAATGAGAATGCAAATGTGTTTATTCAGAGCTCCTCTTAGACAACTTTCTTTTCAACTCACTTTGTTTTCCTGCATTGCTTATATTCTTTCAGCAGACTTGCTTCCTAAATGTACACCCTTTAATTTGCTGCTACAATCCTCTGTGTTTCTCAAAAATGGTCTCATATATTCTACAACCCAAATTAATTTCTGTTTTCTGTCTTATACCTCTTCTCGTTTTCACTATTTTTTTCTCCTTCTTAAAAAAAAAGGTAGGGAAAAAGTAAACATGCATACTGTAATGAAATCACTCTAGGAAAAAACTAAGCCAACTGTCTTAACTTTTAAAGAAGTAGCATCACTTATAAATGCAAAGGACAACTTCTGAATTTAGCCACTGCAAATAATGCAAAGCAGCAAACATTCTAAAGAATGGCAAATTTCTAAAGCATTTTTTTAAACACTAAAATATCATATGCAACTATAAAAATCGTAATATGCAACTGCATAGCGTGCAAACCCTGTGTCTTTCTACCTCCTCCTTCTTTTATATGAAGAACGTAACAAAATGTAGTATGTAACTTCCTCCAAGTAAAATTAAAGAAAAACAGCAATCCTCGCCTTCAGCTCCTTCATAGACTATATGAAGTGAATAACACAGAAGAATCAGCAGATGGTGCTGTCCTAATAACAGATTTTTCAGTCTCCTCAGGAATGAAGGAAATTTTTTTCCCCCCAACTTATGGTACATGAGGAAAAAAATATTTCAGCTAAAACTCAACACACAAGTGTTGTTATTTGTTGTTTTTAATAATGGCAAACTCATTTTGGAAGCAAGGAGTCAGATTCACAACAAAGATGTCACTTACATGGTCAATGGAAAATGTCAGGGTGATCCATATAGTCCTGCCAGCTCAATGGTCAGGGGGGCTCCCTCCAGGATTTTTGAGATTTCTCAATTCAGTACAGTGACACAAATGAAGCTTTCCAATCTCTCAGGATAGTGCAATTAAAACAGAATATAGGCTATTGCAAGGTGACCACCTATTCAACTTTGTACTGATTAACCTTAACTGAAGCAGGGACTGGAACCACAGTATCGCTCTCCTGAGAGATAGCTTCAAATCAGCAGCCTACAAAATTGTTCTTCTCAGACCAACAAATATTTATACCTACTACCTGCTCTTCACCCCTGTAAGTGGTGCTAGTCATCTGTAAACACAGCCTGAAAGACCAAAAGTATGTTTCAGAAATGGTAAATCAAACCATTCTGACATGCTTAAAATACTCATTCGTTTTTCAGCTGAAATGGAATTAAAATTTCTAGTAAGTTGCAATGAGTTTCTGCTGTGAATTTTCTGCAGTACTTCCACCTATTTCTACCTGCTGGGGAAGCAGGGAAAGACAGAAACTCTCTAGAGGTCTAAAGAATTAATTGTTAGCCAAAACCTTGCACTTGACAGCTGGTGAGGTAGGATGGGCCCTAAAGATAACTGGTAAGGTATGTAGACATTTCAAGAGGCTGTAACAAAGTGTTTTTTCCATTCTCATGTTAAGCCATATTAAGGCTTTAATAGATTGAGAAACGTGCAAAATAGAGCACCCAAAAGTGATACACCTACACTAGACAGATGTTAAGCTATAATTCTTAATTAGAAGAAAAATCTCTTTGTAAGGCACATACAATCAATGTTGATGAATAAAGCAGTATCCTACACACAAAGTCTAAAGGAAAGTATTTGACAAACAGTGATTTGATACAGCTCCCTTTATTTTAGGACTGCATGTCCCAGAGGTAGCCATTCAGGACACTGTTGAATACTATGTTGTCTCATTCAGACCAAATGCAATTTTTACTGAATTTTTAAATAGTTTCAAATAGTATTAAATAGTGATCTGCATAGACTGAAAAGTAGAAAAGTTAGCTTTTGCTGACAAGGTGACTAGGCAGGCTGAAAAAGTTATCTTTTCACTCCTACTGCTGTGCCTGTGGGATATTCAGATGAAGTCTACATTTATCACACATTCTTTACCAAAACAGAAAAACGGAGAAAGAAAAAATTCTCATCTTTCAGGTCACAAGGAAAACCAAACTCAATACTTATTTATAAATGTGCTTACCTTATTCATCTCCATTTCATGAGATGCAAGCTGATCCTGTGATTGTTCTAACTGGTTAACTAGAGAGTTCTTTTCACTTGTAATTTTCTTTATTTGAGTCTCCAAAACAGCCACATTCTCAGACAAGTCTGTCACCTGCAAAACGTCCAAGAACACTGTAATGACACAATTTGACCATCCACAGACTTAAATCTTGTGTGACACTCTCCTCAAAAGCAACTGTATGTAGACAAAATACACAGAATTAAAGACACAATAAAAAATAAGCATGTACAATAAAATTTATTGTGTATTACTAATAATAGAATATGGCTAAATTATTTTAACAATAGGTTCTTAACTTTGAATTAATTTATAACACAGTAGTTTATTTGAAACTTTTCATCAACTGGACCAGTCTCCAGGAATTGTAAGTATGGACAAAGTGTCAGAAGCAGCTGGCTGCATTAGTTTTGCAGCCCTAAGAGTACTATTGAACACCTTCTTATCCATCCTTATGTTTTAAAACAAATCATGTTCTCCCAGCTAAAGGAAACTCTCATTGCAACCCCAGACTTCAAATTAATTTTTGATTTCAGAAAACGTTTCAGCACTACAGATCAAAACATGATGTCATACAAAACCCATAAAGAAACAGTATATTAAAAATTCTAATGTAATCCAGATGATATCTTGCTGAATGGTAGAAAAATGTAACAATAAAACAGAGACAGTGAACCTTCAGCTATTTAGCCCTGAAGCTTACTAATATAAGTGGAAATAACGGTGTCTGACAGTTCTAGGTTAACTTACAGAAATTCAAAGCCAAACCTAGAGGATTATATATTCATAACTATTTTTCACTCCTTATACATCCACCTGATTTACGTATCATGCCAGTTCTCTCCTTCAAACAAATAATTTCATAAAGTGAGTGATAAAATATTCATATAAAGGTTGACTTGATGCACAGTATACTATTTCTACTGTCTCATTAATCCTGAAACATAAAAGTAGCTAATAATATGTAGGTGTATATCATTAATATAAATCATAGCTCTCTACCAAATCATTCCATATCTTAAATTACCAAGCATGATGTCATCATAGTGTCACTATGTTGTTTAATGTGTATGCAGTATTTAAAAAAAGGACTACAACTACTTAAAGTGGGAATCAGTTTCAGTAAAACACATCTTAGTGAGTGATGAAATATAAAGTAATGTGATGACATGGAGTGAAATATGCTACCAAAAAAAAGTATGAAATGCTTATCTAATAGGCTGTATTTTGGAGGGAATACTCTGCTCTAAAGCAACTCTGTAGCTAAATAATTGACTTCATAAGAGATAACATGATAGGGAATTAAACAAGGAATTGCTTAATAATGTCTCATTGTCTCCAATGTAAGGTTATTTTTTTATGTTTCAGTTTTTCTGGTAACAGATTTCTGATGATCAGTTCACTTACTTAAATATCACTTAGTCCCTATCACTGTGCTTAATTCCTGGTTTTATATCTGGAACTGGAGTCAAAGGCTTTGATTTCCTGTAGCAGCCTAGGATATTATTCCACCATCTCATAATACCAGAAATACCACCAGATCACCTTGGCTCCCTGTTTATGTCAGTGGCTTTCCAGTCATTTTACAAGCAACAACACCTTCAAAAAAACCCCAGCAAATAAACCTTCCCCCTCTTTTTTTTTTTTAAACACACTTAACTAGTTTATCCTGTTGAGTTTGTGCTCTCTGAATTTTTAGAAATAAATCATACAGTTTATGAAAGAGCCCCAAAATATGGAAAAAGCCTACAGTCAGCAGACAATCTCACTCTATTTAGTTTCCAAACCTCCACTAGAAAATAGTTGAAGGGGTTGCATGTCAAGCAAGCATGAAAACCACTAATTCATGAAGTATTTATCTCTCTACATTTTCTTCGCTTTTCAATCACCTTAGAAGTGCCTCTTCTATCACGTCTCACAGGCTTACTGCTGTCAGCATGAGGTTTTAGACCCCATTGGGCAGAAAATCCTTATGTTTTATATTCAAATTGAACTAGCATCCAGAAGTCTAAAACAAGGTTATCAAGACTACTACAATGGTCACAGCATAAATGATAAGACAGATTCTGTCTCAGAGAGTTTATAAACATCAGTAAAAGTGAGAAAAGAGATTCCAACACGCAGGTGGGAAAACTAAGCATATGATAAGATGACTCTGAAATTATGATTTCATAACATTAATGTATATGTAAGATCAAAGCAGCAAAGAATCCTAAATTTGACATATGCTAACTTCTGAATGTTTGACTTGCCAAGCTAAATAATAATTTTTATAAAAGAGATATATACAAACCTTGCATCATACATTACTTAATCCTTTCCTACTTTAACAATGCGCAGTAGAAAATATTATGCAAACTAAAATAAAGGGCATAACATCAATAACCTAGTATGTATGTAGTGACATAGCATAAAACCCAGTCATCCAAAGTCAAATGATCACTTATCTACTACTGCTTTAAAGTAAAGGTAGAAGGGACTTAGTGATTATTCAAATACAAAACTGAAAGTGAAAGACAAGCAAACAGAAAGTTTAAAGAGGATGATACACTCATTGTAATATACAAACAGGAAAAGAACCAATTCATACCATTGCTGCCAAGTCCTCCCTTTCCTTCTTCATTTCTTCCCGCACTGCTTCTTTTTCACTAGCCCTCTCATTTAGCTGGGCAGCCAACTCCCTTTCAAGACAATTCTTCTGCCGTTCTATCTCACTTTTCAGTTGCTCGCAGTGGACTAGAGCCTAAAAAAATAGAACTATTTTCTTAAGTGGAAGAAAATGAAAATTTTTGAACAAATACAGTATTTATCTAATGCTGTCAGAGAAACCAATTTGCTACAAGAAAGGTCAACTTTTTATTTTTTATGTAGTTATTATGATTTTATACATACCCGATTGTGTTAACATCTAAAACAGGACTAAGAAAATGAAAACAGATGTATATGTTTGTATGTATACATGTCTTACTGTATACACATACAAATCTAACTGCTTTTAAGAGTTATGGCAAAGATAGAAGCATTTTCCAAGTAAGTGGCTGCTCTTCTAAAATGATGATTATTTGCCTTGCATTTAAAATTCCTGAGTGCACATCACTACAGTCAGCCTCTGCTATTTGACTCCTTGCAAATACTGTGGTTACTGCCTAACTGCATAACTTAGGAAAAACATATGAAAAAATTAATAAAATGTATGCACTTCCACTTATTCTCCCCCTGAAGTGAATTACTGAGTGCAGAATGCTAAGAAGAAACATGAAAGCAATAAGTAAAGATAAATACAATTTTTTAAAATTTTTTTTTAAGTTTCAGGTTTGCAAAAAATTAATTCTACTAAAAACCTCATAAAAGCACTGCTCAATTTGAGGTGCTAAAACAACAGATTATAGATGTGTTTTCTAGCAAAAAAGAAGAAACATAATTTGAAGAACATTCTCAAAATACTATCTTCTAAAAAAGCTAGGGGAAAAAATATATTTATCAATGTTTGCTGCTGTATCTGCCGAAGTGATAGAATGTTACATCAGTTTAAATCAGAAATACCCTCCTCTCCTAAAAGTAAATCCAAGTATTCAAAGCACTCTAAAGGCAGCTTTGCTAGCCCACAAATAAACTACATTTCATCATTTCGCTGATATTCAGGATATCCTGTTTCAAAGAAGCTAGAGTAACCTCCTTTTAGGAATCCTACCATATTAAGCTGCTCATTTTTCTTTTACTCAAAGCCAAACCCCTGCATTCAATTTTCACGGCATTGGGCTGTTCACGAGGGAAGCAAGTTAAGCCATAACTTTTTAGAGAACGCTCTAACAGTCTCCAGTAGTTTTATGTCAACTCTGTGAAACCCTTCACAAGATCCCTTTTCATATCACCAGTCTATCTTGGTGGGATAGCATTGTTTTGACTACAGAGTGAGCAATTCAAACAATTATTCTTTTATGCCATTTATGTTGAAAATAACATTCCTGATTTTCCTTCAACTACGTAAAATCAACCTTAACAGACCTCCTCCTTGCCCTACACAACAGGCGAGAGGCCACAAACTACAGAGACAACCAAAAGACAAAAAGAAATGGTGGTTTTAAATTATAAGCACCAGAGGCTGGACTTTGGATCAACAGGGTGATGAAACTGCAATTGTAGAATTTGGAAGCTTAATGTGTTAACCCCTCACTTTTCTTATATGGACTGTTCTACTGGATTCCATGCTAATTATGAAGAAAAACAGCACAGAAGAGTAGAATAGGACTGGAGGAGGGGAAAAAAAATTGTTTGTAGTTGCTAAGATATACCAGTACATGTAAAAATGCTAAATTAATGCATAAGTAAAAAATTTTTTCCTGTTCTTTCCTATTAAAACAGTTTTTGAGTATCAAAAAAACCAGACTATTATTCAGACTTGTACACAAGCAGAAGCACTTCACAAGGCCCTACACGCACATACACTTCCCTTGCAGCACTGGATAAATAATACCAATTTGATCAATCGAGCATTTATATCAATCTTGTATGCTTTTAATTAAAAAAAACCAACCAAACCAACACTCTCAATTCCATAGTAATTCTCTAATAATACAGTAGATGTCACTACCTATCAAGGAAATAATTTAGGTCAATATATATTGATTGGGTATAGAACTAGAGCTAACACAAGCATTAGATCAAAACTGGTTTTAAGATTATCATTTACGAAACACCAAAAGCTTCCTGCAGGTAACATTAGACAGGACTTATCTTCAAAGAGCTCTAGTAATTAATCAGTTATTGCACTGCTCTTATCTGAGGCAAAGAGGAGTTGTTTGTAAGCATTTTAACTATTCTTTCCAGAGTAGGTCAGAAATGTGATGCGAAAATTATCGTCTTAACATGTTATGAATGCCTTTGAAAATTCTTCGAATTAATATCACCTAGCTGGGAAGTTACATCAGAATTTAAAAATTCAACACTCCCTACAGTATTGATGAGAATTCAAGAACTCAAATACAGAGTTCATGTTACTGCTCAGAAACAGTCACACAGTGCAATTGTTTTAAATCTACTACATCATATCAACATATGACAAAGGTCTAATACATACTTGTTCATTAGCATGAAAGCTAACATTTGGAGTAGAACTGAACACTGAAAAACTCTAATTTCTTGATTAATTTACCTTTATTTTTTCCAAATTGGCCTCTTCTGCCATTTGCACAGCATGTTCAACTTGCTTACAAGCATCAGACTCTCTTCGCTGCATCTCTTTCATGTTTTGTCTCAGTGAAACAAGTGCATCCATCACGTCATCTCTTTCTCTGCATATAAAGAAAAAGAAGATATTCATCTATATCTTAAGAGAGAAAACCCAAACACCATGCATATAAAATAAAAAATATTAACAGTTAAAACACATAAGGATGGTGGTAAGTGAAGCAAGACTAAAATTCATGGGTTAAGAGTGAAACACAACACATACTGCTAGTTTGGCAGATATTGAAAATATCACTTGCTTGATGACCTGTCCTTCACTTCAGAAGGAGGGACCACTAGAAAAAATGCCAATAATGAGAGCAGGTCTCAAGTCATTAATGTACTGAAGCTGAGCACATTCTGTTGGCATTACAAAATGGGGATGCATTAAAAAAAAAAAAAAGGCACGTTTCTGAAAAACCAGATTGACACAATATGGAATTATACTCTCATTAAAGGTAAAAAAGGGAAAAATTAATAAAAGGAAGGATTAGGCTCAACAAATAATTCAGATCACTATGTATATAAAATGAAAATCTGTATCCCTTTGCCACTGGACCTAAACTAATCAATAAGCCCCCTTGATTCTACATCTCCTACGAATTTTTGTTAACTAAGAAACTAAGATCTATACTAAACAGTGAAGCAGAGTTGGTAAAACTGTAATACTTCACCTTTTCATTATTTTGTTATGTTAAAAACTTTTACATTAAGAGTTTCAACTGTCTGTGGTTGAGGTGTAACTTGAGATTCTGGCTGAAAACTGTTGTTTGGGTTTGGTTTATTTCTTTTCTTGACATTGTGTGAAACAGTAACACATTTCTTTGTATTTTTCAGAGAACTAACAGCCATATTTTGAAATTTAATTTTGACAAGAATTGGACAAAGTTCCTTTGAAAATCCCTCCTGAAATTCCTTTGGTTTTAATAAACTGTATCACAAGCAGATGCAGCTTTTAGATTTTGTTAAACCTCGAATGAAATAATGGTTAATTAAATAGGTCAGCTCAAATATTTTCCTTCGAGCTGCCTTGTAATACAAGAGGACAAGAATGTACTGATTTATAGTTTGTTCATATTTTCCAACATCTGTGACAAATAATTACTTTTCTTACAAATGTAGATTTTGAAAACTGACTTTTCAGCAACAGAACTTTCCCAGACAATTCTTGGACTTGATATTAGAAAAAAATATGTAAATCCTGGCAATAGCCATCAAACGCATAGGGGTGATATCCACTTGACAGACTATACATACTATGGATTATATCCGTTCAGTCTCCTTGCTTCTAACTAACCCACTATTCCATCTCCATCAGGCTCATTCTAAAATTTCAGAAATCCTAAGAAGCTTCAGATATCTGTGAAAAAATAAATGGCTGTTTAACCAAGTTTCAGAAAGTTGCCGTGTCCTATCATTATTACTTGCAAGTAGAGAGGCAGAGTTTTTTTCAAGATGGTTGACTAGCAGAATTCCCAAGAAAAAAAATTTAATGAGGTTGGGGTTTCTGAATTTCATATACTCACCCTGTATAGCTGTTTTTAAAAAAATTATTTAAATAAAAGCTAGAATTTAAAAAAGCTTGCAGCAAATAATTTCATTTATTTTTATCCAATGGAACTTCTTTTCCCTGGCTTATTGTCGGGGAGGAACTATTACACATGTTTTTGGTAGGGAATGCATCCTACCCCAAGCACCTGACCTACTGCCGATGTATCTGAAAAGTTCTCCAAAGGCAAGGAGAACAAAGTGGAGCCAGAAAAATTCTAACTACAGAAAGATAAGGAAGTTTTGCAGGAGATAATCAATCAAAATACATGGACTTCCACAATTTGTGCTGACAGAGAGAAGGACTTGTTTGTACAAAAAGTGCAGGAAAAAGACTATAAATAGCCTCACTATCTGGACAGCCCAAGGTACCATAATTACATGATAGTGACTAGCATTCTTTCCCAGTTGAAATAAGTAGAAAAACTGAATTATCGATTTCAAAATGGTTGGGACCTACATTCATTGATTTTAGCATTACGACTTCAGCTTGCGAGTGTATTGTTCCATAAGTGCACATCTCTCTATTAATGCAACCCAACATACTGAGACTGAAATGCTTTAATGTAAGCATCCATACTTTCAATGACAAAGTACATACCCCCTCCCAAACCTACTTCGTTAGCCTTTCGATGGTCTGCACATGGACATTACAGTGAGTCTGTGCAAGAACTGCCTCGTGTTGTGCACATTTCAGACACAGACCACCAACCCGGCTACAATTTGCAGCTGAAACAAGTGACTTCTGCTGTTTCAGCCTTCCTTCCAAATCTTTGCATGTCTTCTGAGATTCTGAAAGGTCTTTTCTAGAAAGAAGAAATAAAAAATATTACTTGCGAAATCAAACATTTCTACAAGTTATATTCACATCCAATATACTAAAAAGAACAGTAAGAATCTCTGTAATTATTTTACACATTTCAGGAGGCTAAGAAAGACTTTAATAGAGGTATAACAGTTGAATTGCCCACTTATTAATAGAGAAAACAATATTATGTTAATTTGTTCTTTCCCCCTGTAGTATCAGAAAATTGTTAGATAAAAAACTTCTAGGCTTAGATATTATCTGAACAGAGTATAAGATTCATTAGCAAGAAACACTACCAGCTGTATAAGTATTTCAATACTCTAAAAGTTTTCTGTTGTTTATATTAATAGTATCACTAAGTTCATATTTACTCTCTCCTCTCTAGACAAGAATCCAGATCTATTCAGTACATTCACTCTAATACAGCGATACACATGAACTTGAGGTCAAACAAATGTGCAGAAAAACAGGCCAAGTTTTTTACTTGTCTCCAAAATTTTTACCAGGTGCTCTGAAGAATTTTCTCCAGAATTTCCAAGCATGTGTCAGGCTGGGGAGATTGCAAGCAGCAGGAATGCTAACATCAGGAAGTTCCAGACAAACGCACACTGTGCATATACAGATCAGTTTGACAAATTGTGCAATGAATCCAAAGCTTTTGGTTTGTTATGCAGGCCATCTGGGCAGCACACACATAGGAAGTCTGACACATTCTGGTTGCATCGGATTTACTGTGCACATGATATATACACTGCATGCATGCTTATTTCCATCTGGAAAATCTTCTGTGCACTTTTTTCCAATTTTAGTAGCTGGTCTATTAAATATAATCCACTATAACCTGAACAGAATTTGCTCTGCATATATCCTTAGACAGTCATGGTACAACAGACCTATTGTTGGAAAGTCTTGGAAAGAAATCAACAAGCCCTATGTAAATTCATGCTTGAAGTTAAAGACAGTCCCACTGAAAGTGATACAATTTCTCACTTCAATTAAAATTTAGCTTTGCACAACTTACAGTTTGAAAGATCATGCCTCTTAGGAGAAATCAAGAGGCTGAATAATGTACCTGAGGAAATTTTCAGACTACTTTAGCCTCCAATAATTATTTCTGAGTATACATGATTCTTTAAGCCAAGTGGGAAAAAAAATAAAAACAGCTGAAATTTAAGATCCTCCTTTACATTCACTAACCAACTAGCTTTGCATGTTTCAGATTTCACCACTTCAGACAGTATTATTTAAACTTGTCTCCCTACCAATAACTGTTTTTACATAGACAGAAGAGACTACAGTTTTCATAGATTTATGAAACCATAATTTATTTAGGGAAAATCATAAATAAACAGGTTCAGCAGCAGTAGTGTTAATGCAGATGTACAAGGGGAAGTTCAATCCTGAACACCATATCTTAAAGTGATTGCCCCTTCCTCTGTTTTTTCATAATTTGCTACCTATTCAAACCTTGCATATTTTGAGGAGTACATGAGGTCTTACTTTCAAGTATTTTATGTTTAAAGATATGCAAGTTACACAACTGGAAACACTGCCTACAAACTTCAAAATTATGTTTTCCTGCTCCAAAATCATTATGTGGCCTAAACTAGTTGCATGCTTAAGATCTTTAAAATTTGCAATATAAAATATTAGTAGAAGATTGCTAATTATGGGAGGCTTCATACAAGATAAATATTAACTGCTCTTTTTTTCTTTGATTGGTGTACGTTAGCAGACATGATGTTTCTCTGAGGAAAGAGGGTAAAAAGGATTAAGACATCTTATATTGCTACTGTTACTACAAAGTAGCAGTCCATTCAAATTTTTTTTTTCTACATTTATATTTGAAAAAACTTTTCACAAAACCAGCTTTCAGGGACACTGAAAACACAACATTCAGGCATTCTCCTAGTTAAATTCAGATCAAGAGTGGTTCTTGCTGTAATGTAGTGATTATTAACAATCATTTTAAGGAAAAAGTAAACATTTCACTTTACCTTAGAGACTGTATTTGAGCATCAAGGATATTGACTTTTTCTTGATAAAGAAGTTTTAGATTCTCCTTTAGGAAAGATGGGAGAAAAGAAGCGTCTTTTGCTTTCTTCATAATAGTCTTTACAAATAAACCTAAACTTTAGTCACATTCATTCTTTTCCCCTGAGGAAATAAACTTGTTGAAACTCTAGTGGCAGAGAAACCTAAATATTTCACACTTCTGAATGTCTACAAAATGAACAATCCTCCCATTTTCTTATTTCTATACATCTAGCCAGAAACTCATATGGTAAACTGTTTCTGCTCCAACTGTAGCCCTCTACAATGATTTACACAAATGGATGATCATATCCTGAGTTCTTGCTTTCTCATAAGTCAGCAGATATTAAAGAGGAATTCTGAAGAACTGGAAGTAGACAGGTTGTTTATTTATAATTCCATGTATAATACAGTGAGTTACTTTTATTACCTGGTGAAGAACAAGGTATATGAATCAACCACACTCATGTTAAATGCAATGGTGATAACAAACCAGATAAAGCACTACAATTTTAGCCCACTATGATGCTTAGAAAGAAGTCACAATCAACATGATTCTCTTGCTTTAAATGTGGCAGATGAAGAAAACTCAATTACTGTAAAACCTAGCTTTCAAACAAAGGCATTAAGTATCACTGCAAAAGGTTTTCAGCTCTAAAATAACAGCACAAAAATAAGAAAACTATATTTTTTAGTGAAAAAATAATAAGTACATATAATTGAAGAATTACGGTACCCTATACATTTCAGAGTGCACATACGCACATGGATCAAAAAATATCACAACTTTTCAGTTAACCAAGCTTTCTTCCCAAAAGATAGCAATGCTACTCCAGTACTCCAGAGCAAAAGAAAAATTAATATCTTGTCAAACTAGAGAAACCTCTGTATGTCTAAAAGCAAAAAGAATGTAATTCAGTTTAGGGAAAGCAGACTGCACAAAGCTACTTTTGTACCTCACTAAGCCTGTGCTGCTCCAGGAGAAGAACAACTCATTACAAAAGAGCTTGTGTAGAGGGCTACATGAATTATACCAGCTAGTTCCCACCTGCTTGGGCACTGTGTTACTGTTAAGAATTTCCAAAGTACAGTGGAGCCATGATCTTATCTGTGGAAAGTCAACATTTGCAGATACAACCTGCCATCTGTATCTAACTGCATAATATGAATTAGGGCATAATGAGATGATGAGGTTTAAGAGCATAAAATCTGAGCTGAGATTAAGGTTCAGTCAACCAAAACTCCTCCTGTGTCTGTTACAAAATTAATCATCAGAACTGCAGGAACAACAAAGGACAAAGTTTTTGCAAAGGTAGGACTCTGTGAAGAAAGTTTATACCAACCAGTTCTACAGGCCATTTTTCTATGCCTCCAGCAACTGCTGTAACAAAAGCCTGATCTTTGTTACGTGCTGGTGATGAGGTGACAGGCTGACATGTGCAAAAGTCTTTACCACCTACAGGCCAGGAGTTCTGAGTATTTGCCTAAAACAAAAATATTAATGCTTCAGTTATAATTATGTAGGCTGGTTTTTTAAACAAATGCTACTTATGTAAGTATTGAATCTTACAAAATTCAGTAGAATATAAGAACCAATAAACAAGTTAATTAGGTTAGCAACCTATGATAATGATGTTACCCGAGAAAATCCACGTTTGCAAATTCTCATTAAATTTTGACTAAAATTCAGTTTGCAGACAACCATTTGTATCACATTGCATAAAAAGAATCAGGTCAGGTCCCTGAGCACTGATTAAAATGACAAGAAATAAAAACCTACCGAGGCATCTAGAAGGGTTTGTTCTCTCAATGTGTATTCTGCAGTTAAGAATTTCAATTTCTGATGAAGTTCCTCATTTTCAAGTACAACTGCTTGTACTTGATCTTTCATCCCAGACAACTCCTCCTATTATATAAAGAATCAGCATGTAAAAGGCTCCTTGAGACAGCTATCAACATTGAAATACATCTTGAGACCAAAAGTCCAAATTAAAACTCTCAACTATTTTAACCCTTTTAAAGGGAGTAAGAATACTCAAAAGATAAATCGTATTTTTGCATCTTGAATTCCTGCTTATAATTCCTGCTTATACTGCTTATAAAAAAAAAAGTTTATTTGTAGTCATATTAGGACTAAAAATGCCCTAAAGACCGTTAAACACCAGAGACTAAGATACACAGTAAGGGATCTACTGAACTGCTTTTGGCTCAGTTTTGGTCATTACAACAAGCAAGCTCAAGTCAAAGTTAAGCTGCTTTTAAAGCAGTTATTCATATTTGGGGGATCAGGGGTTTTAGTAAGTCAAATATGTTGTCTGATACCTTGCAAAACTTCACTTCTGCTTCCAAATGGTTAATGTACTGTGATTGATCATTGATTATAGGAATGAGATCAGAAAGGGCTGGTGAGTCTCCAGGTACAGCTTCTGGGGGTTTCTGAAGAAAATAAATGTTATGTGTTATTTTCCAGTTTTCCATTTATTGCAATAAGATGTTGCTTGCATACAGAATACAATGTACACTTTTCTGGTATGGATTCAAAATGCATACAGAGTTGTTAATGGAATCCTCTCAGAGGAACAACAGGTACATTTCTAGCATTAGTTCATGATTCTGGATGAAAACAAGGATCTTTGTGCCGATCCCTACCTAGTTTGAAACTGATACACTCCTAACATCTGTGATCTCGGTTCAGAAACATATCTTTTTGTGCAAAAATATTCCATGTTCTTAAATATAATTAAAGCCTTGAAGATCATAGAACTCATTTTCAGGAACTCCTGAGATATGGAGTATATCCAGAACCATCTGGAAAAACATTTAGAGAAGAAACTCTAAATTTGCACCGTATTTACCTGGCTCAGTGCACGTAAGTCCCATGAATTCTGAACTCAGAATTCACCTTGATTTAAAGTCTGTTAATATTAACTACTTCATAAATTTTTTAAAAAATGAACCACACTTTAATTAAAGTATATATAATATAGCCCCGATAATATTTGTCACTCATCTTTCTGTTTCTCTGGCTTCTACTCATCCCTCCCACTTCTCTGAAACTGTAATGAACACCTGGCAGCTGACATCCCCAGCTGCCTCCCTGAAATGATTACACCACAGCATGTTAGAAAATGTGGGAAAACTCCATTTCTATATGAATTATTTTTCACTGAAAAACAGTGCTAATGTTTAATCTGAGAAACATCAGTGAACTGTAAACAATAGTGGTAAGGAATGGTTTCACTAAAAAGAAAATAACATGTAGTATATTTTCCCAATATAAAGAGAACCCCTCTTTGTGACTTTTTTTAACCTTTTTTATAACGTAGTTGTTATAAGTTGATTAGAAATTAATTTCAGATTTTTTAATTAATGCTCTGATAATGTAGCATGTTATAGGGTGAAAGAACAATGGTCAGGGAAGGCATCTATTTAAGTTAGGCTGAACATTAAAATCAGAACTAAAAGACACATCTGAACAGTATGAATTACCAAACATTTACGCCTGAGTCTCACAAATCCTGTTCACATTAGCATACTTAATATTAAAAAGGATTTATAAAATATAAATGCTTTGCAGCTTTAAAAGCCAACATTCTACATGGTGACAACGTTTTGCCAACATCACAAATAACCTGGCCCACCTTGTACTTTTCCTGAATGCCTCAAGTTTCAAACATCTAATCCACAGAATTAGAGAAACCCTGCCACCCTGTAAACACCAGGAATCCATCACAGAAATTCCAGCTATAACAGCAGTGTCTGGAAGAGAGGCTAGGTGCAGCTAGGTTAGCCAAAACCCAGCTTGCGAACTGCATTTGTTGTACAAAGCAATCTTGCTGGTCCTTGACCTCAGGTGGTAAAATGCAGAGCAAAAGGAAAATTGCCACCCAACTGTTTGGATGTAATCAACAGAAAGATGCACTCATTTGATGTCTATTGCAACTCCTATCAATGAGAAAGAAAAGGGAATTTTGTTAAGACAATGTAATTTACAGTATGAAGCGTGGTAAAGGTTACTAAACAGTATACTTTCTGTGAAATATTGTATTTAGCTACAGATCATGCAGTCATACAGTATTGAGTAGTCTTCAGGTATTTTAAGTGTAACTCAAAGCAGAAGGTTAAGGTTATTGATAATTTAAGTTTGCTTTCCTTGACCTGTGGGGAATTGGGTTCTTCTTATACAAGAAGCATTTCTGCACTGTCCAGTAAATCACCAGATGAGCTCGTATTTTATAAGCATTTGGGATTTTTTTGGTGTGTGCACACTTCTGCACTTTTACACTTTTTTGAGCTTTACACTTGGTCTGTCTTCAGAAAACTTTCACATCCTATTTTGCAAGCAGGTGGAGGACAGCTGCAAAGGAAAATAAGTATACTACTTCACACAATGCCTCTCACTGGAAACTTCAAGAGGAAGAAATGAGACAATGCCCTACCAATACAGTATATTCCCATTTTTTCTCTGTTTATTCGTCCATTCTTTAACCCACTCCCCGAAAGCACTAGTCCACGTTTCTTAAATAAAAGTATTCCATTTTCTGAATTTTCTACTCTACTAAAAACTTTCGAATACAAGTAGACAACTTCACCAAAGGTGGAATAAAAGATTGTTTTCCTCCCAGGCTAAATACAAACAGATACTGATTCATGTCACCCCAAGGTCAACCAATCATCATTCCCTTGAGCTACAAAACACTCTTTCCTATGCCACTATGAGGCAAAACACCAGTCAGGACAACCATACTAAATTGAATTTTCGAACAGAGAAGTTAACTTCAAATCAAATTTCTCACTGTCAGGACAGTAGAGCTAGGCTCTTTACACAGGCTGGCAGCACACAGCACAAATACAGGCTTTAGATAATTCTGCTGTTACCTTAACTTTGACAGCAAAGAACTGCTTGTCTTGCTTAGTATAAATCAAGCCAGTGAAGGCCTTCAAAAGACAAAAAGATAAAAAGATAAAACTGTAACAATGCCTTTGAATTATTTTCCCATAGAGATACTACTAACTAGCAGCTGCTCTGTAACTGAATTGTGTGCTGCACATGCTCCGGTGAGGTTCTGCTGCAAGAAAGCAGAACCTAGAAGCCCTTGTAAGGGTATAAACAAAATTACACAGAAAGCACTGCATTTTGGCAGAGGACTACAAAACCTGTTCTTACATGACCATTTCTAAACCTATAAAGAAAAAGCATAGTTACAGAGTAAGAAGGCCATTGAGAATCCTTAAGGTACAGTCAAAGGAAAACAGAAGCTGCTTTTACAAAAATTTTTCCACATTGTTTATCCCAATTGTTTCCAAAACAAAAAGGACAAATAACCCACACGGCATGATCAACAAAAAAGGCGAAAAGTCAAACCCTGCATTATAGATTCCTTTTTCTTTCACTATGGTCACAAGCATACCAAGGTCTGGCCACAGCATCAGCATCTCCTGTATTTAAGAATATAAAAATGATTCAATGCTTCTTTTTCTCCCTGTATACTATAAAATTGTTCTCAACATGCGTGCCATTCATTCAAACAACACAAAGGAGACCAGAAGAAACATACACAGAATGATGACTTCCTTCTGGATGGAGAGACTTCACTTTCCACTCTCTCTTGATGTTGCAGCAAAATTTTAAGTTGATTAACTAGGAAGAGACAAAAAAAGCCCCAAACATTACAACAAAAATTAATTAATTTTTAAAAAGAAATTAGTTCAATTTCCAAAAATGATTAAACCATTTGCTTTCAGAGTAATCTTACCTGCATGACTGTGCTGCAGTTCCTGCCTGGCCTCATTCCCACAGTCATTATTTTCCCTGTCCGCATCATCACTGCCCTCGTCCACAGAGGACTGGTCAAATCCAAAGTCATCCTCACCCTTTGCCAAGGCATATTTCAGTTGATGGATGCTTTCAGTAGCACGTTCTGAAAATATAAAAAAAAAAGGCAATCACATCATTAGCCACAATAAGCAACATGAAAGAAAGTATTTACTGACTGATATTTTAATTGGAAAAAACACAAGAGAACTAAAAGCATTCAGCATGTGTCCAGCTCGACTACTTGACCTAAACTCAGACACTGAAAGCAATTTCCTAATTCAAACAGCCAAAACAACTACTATATTTACAAAATACTTGTTAAATATTTACTAAATATTCGAAGGAGCAGCCATAAATAGCATCTTAGCCCCTCAACACATTAGGACTCTGCAGTAGCACAAGTAATAACATACCTGACCGTAAAATATTTCTTAACATACACACTTGCTTTTCGATGAACTGAAAGCTCATTTTATACAACATGCAGGAACCAAGAACAATATTTTTGCTTTCTAATGATGCCACCGCACATTATAAAGCAATGTATCATACAACAAAACAAATACCAAAGTATATAAACTAATAATTCAGCAAACTGAGCCAAAATAAAACAGTTACTTAATAAAGACTGATGATTTCTGAACATGTGGGAAAAATAAATAACAACACTCACTACTCTAGAAAAAAAAACAACCAACACACACAAGAGAAAACCTCTTTCCAGATAAATATAAATATTTTCAAGAACTGACTTACTGACAGTAGTGGTCCTTTCTAATGTTCAGTATTTTTTTTTTAATATTCCTTTTTTAAAATTGTTTTTATTTGATTCAGCTGACTTCACAAAAAACCAAAAATTTGCCAATCATAAATGCCATATCCCTCTGATAAAGCTTAACATTTCCAATATGCCAGAAAGGAAATTTGAGAGATTTGTAGCTGAGAGACGACAACTGAATTGGAAGTCAGAAAATATGGGCTTGCTTTTAGATAATGATATATGTAGTTCACAGCACAGGACCTCAGACAACTCTTTTATTACTTCCTTCTTTCAACTACCTGTGTAGTTGGAAGATGGGTATTTCATTTCACTCCCCTTTAAGCAATGTGTTATACTAACTAGAAAAGACAGAGTAAGTATGGCTTCATGCAATGTTCAGTAAAGCAGGATCTGCTGTAGTACCAAGTGAACCAAGAAAATGACCTGTTCATCAGTCACAGAGGGTACACACTTGGTGAGACAGTCTTCCAACATGATTCACAGCCACTTTATCAGGAACACAGGAAGACATGTTTCTTTTACATTTCTCCTAAGTAATGTCACAGTCACATACGATTACCAGTCAAAACTTAATAGGTTAACTGTTACTAGTTTAAAACAAAACAAAAACCCACACTCTCAAAACCTCACTTGACTTTTAGAAACATAAAATCACAGCCATTTTCTTCATTTAGCCCTGAATTCTTCGGAGGGCTATTCTCCCCTAAGACTATCATGTATGAAACATTTAGGTATAACTGCCCACAGAACAAGTGTGCAACTGGGGCAACTGCTACAACTACAAAAATGTTTGCACTTTTGCAAATTTTTGCAACACACATCCCTATTTTTATATGCTTGTAATTTCTAAATTGATATGATGCATAAGTAACTGAAAATACATTTTTGCTACTGACAAAAAAACGCTTAAACAAATAAGCATAGTTAAGCATTTGCTAGATAGAATTCAGAAGACATGCCTCAGTGTATAATATATATTGCTGGTTACAAATATTAATAGCTCCTTTCTTCCGAAAGGAAAAGTAAATAGCAGTTCACGTCAGAAAACAAAAGCTAGATACATATTTCTGTCTTCACTTTATCTTTTTCAAGTTCACATCATCTTGGCTGAAGCTGGGAAATTGATTTTTTCCCGACTCTGAAGGTTTCACCATTTTTTGGGTCTTCTTCTCTGCTTGGTTGTATCTTACCAATAGCTTATAAAATATAAATAACCCCCCAAAAAACATTATATTTAAGAACATAGTTCTCAGTCCAGTATGCCAACCATCACTCTCTTTTTAGCAATGCTAATTTTTAATAAAAACCTCACCCATTTCTGACCTATTAATCTTCTCTCAGCACTTGTTTTTAAAGTCCAGTAATCTTATGGCTGACATCACCTCTTTTGATTTTTGGATACTCCACCCTTAAATTTAATGCAAAAGAAGACATAAAAAGCACATTTCAGTCATAATTTAGTATAACAAAACCCCAATACAGTTCACAAGGCAATGACTCAAAAAAGAGGGGTTTAGGTCAAATATTTCTCTTTTGGCATACTTATGCTATTCATCCCTTCTTGAGCATTCCAGGATGCTATGAGGGCGAGAGAAACGGCAGAAGTATCTCACTGATGCAATGGCTTAGATATTTAGCAAACTATGTTGCAACCAGTTGTTGCCAAGAAGTGTTCAATGTCATATTATGTGGTGTGTTATCTGATACCAATAAAGTTCCATTCTGAAAATATACACTGCAGATCTGTCTCTGACAGATGTCTGTCAGAGAACTCCAGTATTTGCTCCACAGCCAGCAACAAACAACAAAACAAATCAAACCAAAACTAAACAAGTCCATATATATTGTTTTTCCCAAAACTTCTCTCTATCTTTGTAATATTAGAGCTTCTGAACTCAAAGGTACTACTTGATCCACAAAGATAACACAGATCTTCTTATACCATGTACTCTTCTCCCATAAAATATACAGGGCAGTCAGTAACAGTGAAACACATTAAAACCATTACTGATGAGACAGGGATGTCTATTTTTTTCTGACTACTCTTTCCTGCCTCTGGCACATGTCACCACGTTCTTGAAAGCTTCATCAAGTATTTGCTTAAATGTCTTAAAAGCTTGCCTATTTCTGAATTACAAATGTTGCTGCCATAAGCAAACCACTTGCCACTGAGAAACTGGGAGTTAGGAGTTCACGATGGTCTGGCTTTACATGTAACAAAGAAGAGCAGAACTGGATGTGTGAGAGCGAATAAGCACATTATAGCATTATTTTTCCAAAGTAAGGGATGCATCTCAGTGGAAAGGTTATGTTTGTTTTTTCTGCCAATGTAAAAATATTCTTTTTAAACATGAAAGAAATTGAAAAAACCTCTGTGGATGCAAACTACTGGACACCAAAGAACCTTTGCTTAAAGACAATATGATAATTTTTAAATTAATTTAGAAGTAATTAATTTTTATGTGCTCCCACAGTCAACTTTACTTTTTCATTTAGGCGACTCCTGTAAAACTACATTTTATAGAAATGGGACCTCGATAAAAACATACTGCAGAAAACTGCTCACAAGCAGTCCTATGATTTGCATATCAAAATCAATCAGCATCTTTCTTTTCTACATCTTAACAAGACTCTACAAATGAAATCCAAACATGTATTCCTCTTCTATGATAAAAACAGCAATGATTTGCTATTTCCTGTAGGAACATCTGAGGATATAATTGAACTGGACTCATGTTCGTTAAAACTTAAAAAAACCCCAGTTGTTTGTTTAAAACTCTTTGGTTTTCAGTGTTTAAAGGATCTGAGACAATTATGAAAAATGGCAAGCTAGCACCCAACCCTGAGGGATCAAACTCAATACATTAAAAAAACCACAACTATCAAGTTGTAAACTATCACATATGAATCCCAGGCAGTACTTGCCACAAGAGACAGGGGGACAACTTATCTAACACCTTAGCAATACATAGAAAGAAACATATTAGTGCTTATTATTTCAGAGACAGAATCAACCAACAATCCTAATCCAGAATCAAGACCATATTATTCTGTGTGCAAAGATATTCCTACCCCTCAATTCATCTAAACTTAAGTGCAACTCTGGACTAGATCAAGTTCATAATGCTTTAGACAAAACCAATAGAGCCATGACTGAAACATTAATTACTCTTTGAAAATCACAACATATTCTACATGACGAACACAGATACTTCTCTGCCCTGAAAGAAGCATTGGTAACTACAGTTATTTTCTGTACTCATTGTAACTACAAAATCTGAAAATATAATATAGGTAGATTATTTTTTTTTTAATATGGGAATGTCAATACTGCTTAACAACATTTTTTCACATTGGAGGCACATTAAATATCCATTCAACTTGTCAAAAAAAGGAAAAAAAGGAAGATAGAAGATAGACTCAGGAAACTCTCAAATAAAATACAATATGAATAGGTAGCTATATTTCCAAAGTAGTAATCAGCTTGGGGAGAAACAAAAATAATTTTAAAAATAATTAAAATAAAAATCAGTGTAAGAACAATTTGCCATTGAAGTGCAAACAGAAAAAAAAAACAGAGAAGGCATTGAACCGGGTTAGCATTGCCTGAACAAGAGATGTTTTTTCAGACACTGCACAAGACTGCTTATAAAGAGTACTCCTTTAAATGAAATCACCAAAGTTACCTCATTCATGAACTCGGAAATGCCATAGAAAATACTCTGGGAGCTAATGGAGAGTTTAGCAAAGGAACCAACCATCCAAAACAACAGAATTGCCTGAAAGACATGGAAAATAACTCCAGCTGGTGCAAGCATTAAGCAACGTAAATTAAAGAAAACAAACAAGTGTACAAAAAAGTTGCCATAAGTGTGTCATCTAAAGCTGACAGTCCTGTTCTAATAATGTTTACAGAAACATGAAGTTACTGGCTATAAATTCAACAGCTTCGCTTTCTGATATCTCATGGTTCCCAATCAGAAAATGGCCTTAGAAAGTCAGAGAACGAGTTACATCAATTTTTTTGGCCTTAAAAAAAATTGTAAAACTTATGTGAAACCGTAAATAACAAAGCAGACAATTAGACAAGCTAGTAAAAACCCAAAGATTATGTCCATTTAAAGAAAACTTTCCTGTGCAAAAGTGTATCAACTTTTACTTAGTTTCTATTGACAGTTAAAAATCTAAAATAATACATCATGTATCCCTTCTGAGACAGCACTTCAAGCAAGTAAATGCTGGAAAATAGTGAAACAGAGAATTTGCTTATAAGTTTTCTTGGTTTTTTGTTGTTGTTGTTTTTCCATCTTGGAATTTATTTATCCTTCTGACATGCAGCTATTCTTCTTTATTGTCTGCCAAACACAGGTACACTACCATGCTAGTAACGTACTATATGGCAGTTTTGAGACTAAAAGTATCTGCTCCATTATTACCTGTGCTGTTTGGATATTACATGTAACAATGAGCAACACCAGGCTGTTCATTAGCTAGGCCTAAAAACGTCCCAAGATGTGTGCAATACTCAGCCGTTTCAAAATAATGAATCCTTTTAATTTGGTTTCTTGGACTTCGTTGTTGCTTTGCATTATATAAGAACTAGGTGGGTTTTCAACACAGCTTTACCAAACTACCATCTTTAAGAGAAAAGTGTTCTCTGGAGCTGAGGTATTCATTGTCACAAGTTCCTAAACCAGCACTTTCTGCAGAGCATAAAGCACCTGCCTAAGGTATAGAAACCCTCATGTGTGAAAGACTCCCAAGCATTTCCCAGTTCCTTCTGCCAGATTCTCCCCCCTTACATGAACACTATGTATTCAGAAGAACACTTAGAAGCAATTATCAAATAAAATAAAAAGCTTAAACAAAAATACTTACAATTACAGATTACCATTTAGAGTGCAATTCTTGGCTGGTTCAGTGTCACAGCTAAATTGGAGAGATGGTAATTGGGCCATTGCTCATTCTTCCTAAGATGACTTTGCCTTCACATCTCTCCTACTTTATTTTTGGAGTCGCATAAAGCAGCCACAACACAGTACAAAGTTTATTTGTAGAAGTCCTATATTTTCATCTGTTCCTTTTACAGTTTGCATCTTTGTTCTCTGACACCGCACTCAGTAATGCGGTGGAATACAGAACATAATTTCCACAATTTCTTAGGGCAGATTTACAAGGTTTCTGTATCAGGCACTGTACCTAAAAGGGATGGTCTGCCCCTCCTCTTATACTGTGTCTAGCCCAACAGTGAGCCAGTGCTCTTTACTGAAGAGGCAGAAAACTCAACATAAAAAATAAGTTAAATGTTCTCTATTAGAGGAACAAGACAAATGTTAGGAGAAAAGAAGTGGGCTCTACATGGCCTTCTCCATTTAATGCTGCTGGGAGAAAACTGGAAAGTAACAGGAAGGCGTCACACCCTGCTCTTGGCAAAGATGTAGTAGAAGGCCATTGTACATTCACATTATACCTGTAAACTTTTAGTTATTAATGTGAATACTATACCACACCACTTATTGTCCTTTACAAAAGACTTCTACTCCCTTGAGAATAACTTTTTATTTGATATGTTATTATCTCCTAAAGTTTTTAAGGTTCTTTTGGAATGATCTCAACTGTCTGAAAGTTAACATAGTAACCTAATAACCCCAGCTGTAAAAATACCACTCTCTTAACTCAGTACTACACACAGCATTCCAGACTTTCATTGTACAAGGTCTACACTATTTAGGACAGGCTGCATTATAGAATCTTTGTTATTTTATCAAAGCCACTCTGTTGGGTTCTAAGACCAGTTAGGTCTTAATCAGATTTCTTGGTCCAGCTTTCTGCCCTCTGGCCACAAGACACAGCTTATTGAACACTTGGGCTCCCTGTCTTCTGAAAGAAGGCACTTCTTTGCAACAAAGGCACTGAAATAATCAATTACTCTTAGAGAACTTACACACCCTTCCCTCAAACTGAGTAAGGCTGTAAAATGATTCTTCTGGTGTCCAGTATGGGCAGTGACAACCTGTTGCCACGTCTCAGCCTGGGCCCAGATAATGTCAAGCATTACAGGCAGTTTAAGAATGTTGCTTTTTGAAACCATCAAATAATGCCCAAGGCATGCCACCTGAAATTTCAGAATCCAGATGACAGGAACAATATCAATGTGAAGAAGAATCTCAAGCTGTACAACTATAGAAGCAAAATAGGTAAAGAATCAGATTTAACCACTTTGCGAGTAACAGTGATCTGTTTGTCCTACAGTAAATTCCTAACAGTGACGATGTCAGAAATGCTGCACAGCTCAAAGCAGTTAAAAACTGTACATCACTGAGAAATAAAGAGGTTCTTCAAGAAATATAATGGAACTTAGGTTATATCACCGAGAAATGGGGTTATGTTTGCAATACACGATTGATTTCTATTGAAAGGCAACCCTGGATGTATGAAATCAAAGCTATCTTGGCATTGTCTGAAAAAAAAAAAAATCCTTGTTTTCAAAATGTAAAGGGAAACAGCTCACCGGAAATTCAGGTTCTGAAATTATTTAACAAACATAATGGATCCAGTGTAAAGGGATCCAGTTAGACAAAGATAAAATGCAAATAAGTTGTCTGAACAGAATACATGTGTCCAATCATTAGATATGACGAGCTCTAATAGTAGTCTTACACACAGTTAAACAGCCTTGATATTTGTCATTTTAGCTGTTCGACCTGCAAGTGCCAAGCAACATTACCACCATTCCCACTTCAGCAACAGGGAAAGTAAACAGAAATTATTCTTCATATTTCTATCTTCTGTAACAAATGAAATATATCGTCAATGGAAAGAACCGATGCTATTTCAAGGAGATACAAAATACTGGCTAAGAATCCAATAGCTATTTAAAAATATTTTCATTATTTTTTTTAATTATATTTCCTATATTACAATTATACATTTAATTCAGTAGCATCACAACAGGTCGTGTGTAGGCACTATGCCCAGAACACAACTTTTTGCGTCAAGTGCGGTGACACCCACAAACTGCCTAAGGGCTTTCCTCAGAACTTGGGACGCTTCCTTTGACTAGTCAGAATGTCTCTGAAAGCCGGGAAAGCCCAGATGTCACAGCTGAGAGATTGAAGTGCTCTCTGCCAGGGTATATACCTGGCTTCATGGACAAGGCGGCTGATACGAAAACAGTCAATAACGTGGGAAATAATCACTCCCATTGTAATCAGTTCGTGCCCTCATCTTTACCACTGCTAGAATCCGATGCCTTAACGGTGGCCAAAGCCCTCAGAAGAAGCAAAACCCCACCCGAAGCAGCAGCGGCCCCACTCAAGCCAAGTTACGACGGGACCAGCACGTGTCACAGCACTCACGGCCACAGCCATCGGCTGCGGGAAGGACCAGGAACAACTTCAGTGCCGCCGCCGTGGACCGCGCCGCCTCAGCCCGCCCGGCCGCCCGGGAGGCGGCGGAACGGGGCCGCCCCAGCCGCGCACACCGGGGCGAGGGCGGCCGGACGCGGATGGAGCAGCTCGCCCTCACCCCGCGCCGGGGCCGCTCACCTTGGAGGCGCCTCTGGTACCGCTCCAGGGACTCCTCCAGGGCGCGCTTCCCGCGGGGCGCCCGTATCAGGACGCCGCCGCTCACGGGAGAGCCGCCGGCGCTGCCCCTCACACACCGCGGGGCCCCAGTAGTTACACTCGTCCTGTCTTCCCGCGGCGAGCTCCAAGAGGAACCACTTGCGCAACCCATGCGGCTCCCCAGCGCCGGCCGTTCACGCCGGCCGCGCGGCGCCGCAGCCCAGCCTGG
>VYXB01002609.1:488730-515764 GCA_013397135.1 Pachyramphus minor | reverse complement strand
GTGAGTGAGGATGCTGCTGCCGCCGCCGTCGCCCCGGGTGCGGGGCGGGCGGGAGCCGTGGCGGGGAGCGGGGCCGCGGTCGCGCTGTTGGTCCGCCCGGTGCGCATTGTGCCAGGCGGCCCCGCCCGCCGGGACCGGAGGGGCTGCGGCCGGCGGAGGGAGACCCGGCACGGTGTGGGTCCCCTTAGCTTCCCCTCCCCCGTTCCCCGCCGGGCCCGGAGGTTGCTCCGCGCCCCCGCCTTCCCTTCCCCTTAGGGCCGGGGGCGGGGGATGTCGCCGCTGCCACGGAGCATCGCCTCAGGCAGGATGCGGGCGGCGCCCCCAGATCCCGCTGCGCGANGAGCGGTGGGAATGCCGCCGCCAGAACTACACGTCCCGGCATGCACCGCGCCCCGGGGGGCGGTACCCCGCCGGCCACCCCCCGCCCACCCCCGGCAGCGGTGGGAGGGTGGTCGCCCCATCTTGTCTCCCCTTTGTTGTGGATCGCGGCCGTGCTCACGCCTGCGCACAGCGCAAGTCCGCCCGCCCGCGCCCTCGNCCAGATCCCGCTGACGGAGTCTCCGTGCACCTTTCCGCCTGCCGGGCGCCCCCGGCACACCCACCCGGGCCTGGGGCTGCACTCCTGCCTCCCCTCCCGCGGGCGGATTTCCGTGATTCCAGCGGAGACCTTTCCAGAGGTTTATTTTTTTTTCGGTTGTCCCCTTTCACTGACCGCCCTGGGGCTGGAGGCGGCACGTTTCTCTAGATTTAAAAGTCAGTGACACTCTTCGTTTGAGATGCGGCGTTTTCCTCCGTCTCCTTTGAAATAATGTCTTCTGGGAAAGGGTGGTGGAGAAAATCTGCGGGTTTTGCCATTTCTCTTATTGCGTACTTTCACCCGACGAGGCGGGTCCCCTGCGCTCGAAAACACCTTCCCGAAGGCGTGAGCTTTTCGCTCTCCGGGCGCTTTCCCGGGGAAGACAGGGAATCGCGGGTTTTTGTCCCCGGTGCCGAGGGGCAGCGCGGGGCCCACTTTGTGCGGCGGCCGCGGGGCCGAACGGGTTACTGCGCTAACAAAAACCCGATGGCGAGTCTCGGCAGAGAGCGCGGCGCAGCGGAGGAAGCGGGAGACGAGAGGAGGGGCGGGGCGGAGGGCGCTCCCCGGGCCGCCCCCCCGGTGCTCCCGCAGCTGCCGGGCAGCGGTGCCCGTGCGAGCCGGGAGCGGGGATGGCGTGCCCTCGTTGGTCTTCTTAAGATGAGCCAACAATTAGCCCATCAGTGCTTGATGGAAAAAAATGAGATGTAGATGCTTATTCTGATGAGTTGCAGATACGTAAGGATCGCGTTCTTGTGACAGGAGATTAGATAGCATCCACTGATCTGCACTTGGAGGAAATTATTTTCTTCCCTGTAAAAGCAAAGGTGCTCATAAAATATTTAAGTACTTTGAAAGAATAAAGCCTGTTCTAGCGCTGCGATGATCATCTTTTTTCCTTTGAAATGCCATTCAAAGCATTGTGACAGTGTTCATGGCCTTGGGCTTGTGTCTGTAAAGCAATGTGTGGGATGGGACAGTTTTTGTAAACTGAACTAAGACATGATTAAATATGCTGTGATTTCCTATGATTAATTTCCTCTGGGAATTACTTTATGTCCAGATGCTGAGAAGTCTGTCTTACTGAACTCTGCTAATATGAAAACTCCTCAACTTTAAATTTTATTTAACATAAAATTTAAGCATAAACACCACAAAGAAGCTCCCTTTACTTTTTGATTATCATTTTCTTAAATTCTTTGTCACCTTCATGTAAAAGTTTTGTTGTTGTTGGCTTTTTTCCCCCTTTCCTTGTCTGAAGGAGATCAGGAAGGCTGGCTGAATAGAGAGAATAATGCAGCTGGGGATACGCAGGATTTTGTCCAAATCTCATTTGCAATGAATCAGATAAAAATGTTTTCTTTAATTCTTTTGAAGAGAAACATTCTGACATATCATTTGTTACCAAACTTACTTCATCCCGGTGAATGTTTTTTTGACATGTGGTGGGTGTTTCCCATATCTATTCTTTGAAAAGAATGGGTTCTTCCTGTATAGTGCTTCATCAGCTGTAATGGGCTTGATAGGCCAAATTTTTTAAAAATTCCGGTGATAACATGCAAACCAGAAAAGGTCCAGCTTATGAAAGCGAACTGTCAAAATCTGTGTTTGACTGTAGGTGGGAGCTTGGAAGCTTCCTCAAATGACTGGAATGAAACCCAAAGCATGTGTAGTTGCAGACATGGATTTTGCAATACCATTTCCACTTTTTGCAAATGCAAGGAAAAGGCATTTAATGTATATTGATACCAGTATATCTCCGTAAGCCTCCTAAAAGGACTGTTTCCGTGTTAGCACTGCTTTTCTTAACTTTGTGGGCAGAATGGAACTGAGATAGAACAGATTGTTTTTACTTTAGCTAGAAAGTAAGGAAAAGCTGTGAAATTCTGGTTTTCCTGTAGAAAATTCCGAACAAGGGAGTCAGGCATGGAATCCGTGAAGATAGGAGAATTTCTACAAGCAAATTCTGCTGTCTGCTCTAGCATGTGCGAGGTTGCAAAAGGACACAATGGGATGCACTTCCCCCTCTTTGAAGAACATGCTACATAACATCAAAAAATTGATTCTGTTTGCAATTTGAGGAAAGGAAGTTGTTTGTTACTGAGGGATGGAGCTTCAAATCTACTAGCTGGGAGCTGGGTTAGATACGTGTGTCTCTTCTAAGGTACACATCTTCACTGCACTAATTGATCCTGTGGGGGTCTTTCATTGTCTGTTGGGTTTCTGGTGCTCTTACTGAATGCCTGCATCTCTTCCATTCTACTATTGATCCTTCTGTATCTACACATTTGCAATGGACTGGTCCACAGAGAGCAGCTTCCCTCAGTGCACGAGGCTAATGTTTCCCGGGATCGGAGTCCATCTAGGGCGTTGAATGGGACAGGTGTCGTGGGGAAATAGTATGTGATTAAGTGACTTAAACTGTAACATAATGCATATAAATTATGTTGGGAAGAGAGTAAAAACTACTTGTTTCCAGTATTTCATGTATATCTGTTGTACAGTTATATGTGCATAAAAATATTGAAATAAATTGCAAATACTTGGCTCTCTCCTATAGTTTAGTTCCTCTGACTCTACCACCAAAAAGCTGGGATGCTGTTTTTATTTTACAGGTGCATTTTTTTGTAGATTTATCCTTTGAATTAAAATTGTTTGACCTTCAAAAGACCCCATATATTTTAAAATAATGTATATTATTTTCTATCATATATTATGCAAAAACCTGCTTGTCCTAGGAGTTTCAAATAAAAGCCACAAATATGTGTGCTGTACTTTGTAGCAGCAATTAAGTTGAAGTGTGTTATGCAGGCTCTTAGATGTGGGTAGGAAGTAAGTTTGAGAGTAAGTGGATATTAAAGAGACTGAGTAGCAGCTCTTGTATCTTAATGCCTCTGCATAGAGTATTCCCAGTTACTCACTCTTCCCTGGTTTTAGTACAGCATGGCTGTACAGCTCTATTGCACTGACTCTGGTAGTTTTCTAAGTACATGAAAAGTTAATTCACTCCACTAATGGAGCAGAACACTATTTCTTTTCTTTTTGTTTTGCTTTTTTTAAAAATTTTTCTTCTCTTCCTCCCTTGGATTAGCAAATTGAATTATCTTATTGTGTGGTCAGATGAGTGCCAGACCAAGTACACAGAATGCGGACAGCAGTGTCAAGCCAGGAAGAGAGGAATACTCATTTTTCCAGTAGCAAAGATACATGTGGTCTACTTTACTGGCCTACGTGATTGTCCTCTGTGCCACTGTAGGCTACTGCAATCAGAGAGGAGATGGATTATGCATAAATCTGAGAAAACAAAATTAGTAAGATACTGGGTTTGTTCTTGTTGTTAGTCTTTGTTTGCAGTCCTTGATAAATAAAATGCCTACAGCCACAAACTAAACCTTCAGAACATGCCACCAGATGAAAAAAATGTTTCTCTGTAAAGTGAGTGTTAAAAGAGGGGCTAGAAGTGGTTCTAGCTTTGAGGCCTTTGTACTAGGATAAACGGGATTTTTGTGCCAGACTAATATTGGTATCTTCTCCTTTGCAGAATTTAAGGATATAAATTTTCAAATATTTTCATAGTTTCATCTTTGCTACTTACTAGTTTTGACATGTGTGGTTTTTGTGAATTGTAGAAAACTGCTATTACGTATGTGTTTAGAGAAATTGGTTTTATTAATTCAAAACAGAGATTGAGCCATAGTCTCTCTTTTTATCCCCTGAATAGAATATATTCTCAGTAAAACATAAATTTTTCCCATATGAGTCCAACATATCTGTCAACTTTGTTTCTTCTCTGAGAAATTGTTACTGAAAAAATAGACTTTCCCTTCGCTAGGTACCTTGTAGAGCTTCAGCATCATCCACTGGTGGGCCTAGTAGGCTGATTCAGATCCATCAATGGCAGCCCTCTCCCTGCCTGGCTTCTTTGGTTGGTTCTGCTGCATTTATTGCAAGGGTTGGTGGTTTCTTTCCTTGCTTGTTTCTGTTCTTGTGAACTAAAATGTTTTATATTCTGATCTAGTCCATGAAACTTAAGAGGGTATTGTTTGTGACAAATAGCTGAATCTTTTGAAGTCTGTGTGGTGGTTTTTCCAGATGTCATCTTATCTCATTCTGTACTTCATTCCAAATGAAATTCTGGTTCTGCTCATTTTGTTTCTTTCCAGGAAGAACTGCAATTATTGAGCTTTTCAGAGACATAATAACAGAAGTGATGCCACTCCCTGGCATTTCCAAGATGTTTCTTTGTGCACAGGGTATTTAGTTAGTCTTCAGCTGTGGTACATGAAAAACTTATAATCAATCCATTAGCAAATCATTATGGTCTGAAAGTACTAATACACTCAGTGCATTAAATCAGATGTACTTGTGACTTTTCCCTCAAAATTACATGCCCAAATAATTTTGTGGATGGTCTTTCTGTTGAATTGCAAATATTTGGCCATCTAAATATGCATTCTGTTCTGTGTTCAAACCCAAAGCCTTTTCAATTATGTCTTCTTTGTCCTCTCGTGGTGGATTGCATTTCAAAATTAGGAGGAAAGCGACAGGAAGTTGAAATGTCATGATATCTTTTCTGTTTTCTCATGAGCATACACTTTTTCTGCTTACATTAATCTTACCTTCTCTTCTCTGCCCCCTTGGACTTAAGCTGACTGTTTAGTCCTGTAGAGCTGTAGCATCACAGGAATCTTGAAGTCAGGAATTATTCTACTTAATTTTATAATTTTAATTTAGTAAAGAGAATGAATAATATTGTAGTTTTACTTCTTTTTTTTTCTTTTAATTTTCATAAGAATGGCCACAGAACCTTTGTTCTGACTCATACCAGTATCTTTTCTCCAGCAATAGATATAACCTGGTGCCAAGGGAGAGTTAGAATGGTGCAAGCAATATATGGTAATTCCTGATAGTCTTCCATCTATTTTGTGCTTGCAACTTTTGGGTCAGGTATAGTTTCTATTAAGGATTGTTCCTTCCAGTTGATCTTCATTTCTTCAGCTGTGTCTTGAAAAGACAATTCACTAGAAATGGCCTCATTTTTTATTCATGTTCAGCAATATATCAACTTAATTTAATAATTAAAATCTTGATTTTTCTACATATTTTTGTTAGTACAAAAAAGCTCCAGTTTTGTGAGATTAATGATGATTATACTTTCGCTCATTCATCTCCCCATTCTTTTTATTGTACTTGGCTTCCAAAGGGGATATCATGTAAAGTGAGGGAGAAACCCTTCCTTTAAGAATGACTTTTTGAGGTGATTCATGAGTCAAAAACATAGCTCAAATTTTAGCTTTAAGCAGCCTGTGAAACTGGCCATAACAAATATTTTTTTAAATTTTAAGCAGAAGTTATTCAGGAAGCCTTGGAGGAACCACTGAGAACTTGTTGTTTAGCTTTTGGATTAGCAGAAAGTTTTGAAGAATGATGGCAATTGGTTGACATAAAAATTATGGATCCACTGCATTTTTTTTCATGTTACATGTGATACTGCCCTCTGTGGTCATTTTGTGTTTGTTTTACTATCACAATTCTTGCTGGTAAACATAATAAAAGGTGTTTTCCAGAGGCTGGGGTTTTTTTAAATACTTTCGTAGTTGTTTCAACATCATGCTAATTATTTTATTAGGCTATACTGGTGAAAATTGGGTAGAGCTTTTATTTCTATGAAGTCTACACTAACTTGAATCTTTAGCAACCTTAGTGAGATTAATTAATTCTAAGTATACCATAGTTCATGCCTATTTGTTAAAATGATTGTTTTTATTTTTACCTGTTACCATTTTGATCACAAATTCTGTAGCATATTTTTAATTAATCAAATCCTAATTAATACCCCTTGTTATCTCTTGACAGAACAAGGGAGAATGGAATTGAAACTGAAAGAGAGTAGGTTTAGATTAGATATTAGGAAAAAATTCTTTAATGTGAGGGTGGTGAGCCCAGAGAAGCTGTAGCTGCCCCAGTCCTGGCAGTGTTCAAGGCCAGGCTGGAGGGAATCTGAGCAACCCGGTCTAGTGAAAGATGTCCCTGCCTGTGGTGGGAGGTTGAAACTAAATGATCTTTGAAGTCCTTTCCAACCCAAACCATTCTATGGTTCTTTTCAGACCAGCTGCAGACCTAATATATTGCAAAGAATCCTATGCATAACTTTTTCTGGCTCAGTGCTCTTTTGAGAGTTGCAATTGCATGACCAATATCGATCCTGCAGATAAATTTTATGTAACATATCTGAAAGAAACACAAATTCAGCGAGGTCTGTAATGCCAGTTGAAGAATGAAAGCATATGGACATTTTTCATCTGTTGAAAACAGATTCCTGATATAGGGAATTGTCTCCACTTGTTTTGTGGGGAGTTGCAGAGAGGCCTTTTTTTTTTAACATTCTTTTCTTCTTTTGTAAACAGTATTGTGTGACTTTGTTCTCTTCAGTTTTCTTCCTGGTTGGAGAACAGTAAGAAAGATAGTGTTGCTGGCACAATGCTGGAATTATTGAAAAGGAGTAGTTGGATATAGTCAGTAGGAGTATTGCAAAAAAGAATAAATATTTCGAAGAAAACCCTTCCCAAAATCAAAACAAAACTAGAAAAAATTAGCTTACTGCATGTGAATTTTTTTTAACATTCCTTAAACAAACACATGCCCTTGCTTTTCTCCATTTTTGTGGCCTGATTGCATTTTCTTTAGCATACTTATGGCACCTTCAACTGTCAAAGTTAAATGTGTTAGGTGTTGTGTTGTTGAAGCTGCAAATAGCAACAGTGAATTTCCCCCTTAGGGCAGACTGATACTTCAGAATCTGGTTTGTATTGAACTCTTGAAGGATTGTCATTGCACATAGATTGTTTCAGAGTGCTTGCTGCCTGGTTACTTGCTTTGAGGAGGTCAGCATTTGTAACAGAACTAACAACTAAATTATCCAGCAACCACCTTTCAAACCTGCACGTAGTTGAAATGTTTAAAAGTGGGGTTTTTTTCATCATGCCTTGAGTTCTAGTTTGTTAAGAAGTGAGGAGTTTCTTTCTGGTAGAGTTTCTGATGTTGCTTTTATGATCTCAAATTTTACTTACCATGTTTATGTACCTCACACAATAATTTTTAGTTGGTTTCATAAATATTACTGGGTATTTACTTAAACGTCTGACAAGATGCATTCCTTTTGTTGTTATCTGGCAGCCTAGAGCATATAGTAAAGTCTTTTGTATGGTGGCAGTGAAATAAAAGATGACCCGTCAAGACATGAGAATGAACCAGGAAGTCCTGAGTCATTCCTTGTCCAGTTGAGGCAAATAGAAACCTTTAATTTAGTAAAAACCAACCAAACAATAAAACCCAAAACAAACCATAATACTATTTTTTAGTACAATTAATAAAATTAGTTCAAACAGCACCGTGGGAGGAGACTAGTTTTAGCAGATTAAGATCCTTCAGTTCCTGGATATTGTGAGTCTTTCCTTTGGTGCAGTTTCACTCCAAAACCAAGAAAAGTATTATGCTTTGCTATTTTTGTCTATTGTGGTTTTTGAGGGACAATGCCATTGACAAAAAAAAATTATTCAATATTATCCGTGTATTGTTTTATTTGTATAGTTATTTCCATAGAAATTCTTCCTTTCTTTCTATTCAAGATACTTGTTCATGTTTGGCATCATTGATTTAAATCAGATATGGAATACAGACTGCATTAATGCATCATGAAGGGAGAGGCTAAAGATTTGATCATTGGATTAGGGTATGTTATAAAACACAGTCGAGGCAAGTAAAAAATAGAATAAAAATGCACACTGAAACTTTTGACACAGTATATAGTTTTAATCTGTAATGGATAAATATGAAAAACTACTTTATATTTGAATAATAATTGTGGTGAAGCACTGAAACAGGTTGCCCAGAGAAGTTGTGGATGCCCTATCCCTGGAAGTGTTCAAGACCGGTCTGGATATGGCCCTGAGCAATGTGGAAGGTGTCCCTGTCCAAGCAGCAGGATAGGAACTAGATTATCTTTACGGTCCCCTCCAACCCAAACCATCCTGTGATTCTATATTAATAGTCCTTACAGTTACTATAGACTTGTCTAAATATAAGAAGCCCTGTAGGGGCTACATGTAGCCCATGTAGGCTTAGATGGATTTGGCGTAATTGTTGGTGTTCTTGTAGCAGCCTAAGCAGACCTGGCTGTCCTGGTTCTGCCCTGTTCTTCCCTTTTCTCCCACCCCTAGCTGCCCAGCCCCACTCCTTTTACTTTGGTGCTAGATTGCTGTGTATCTTCTGGGCACTGTTCATTTGTTTATGGGAGTGGAGAAGAGCACAAGAGTTATTCTGTCACTATTTGACAGAAAATAGCCCTGAACACTGAAATAGCCCAGCTCAGCTGCACAGCCACGTGTGTCCTGCAGCCAAGGCAAAGGGAGGAGTCCTAACTTTGTGGCTGGGGCAGTGCAAGAGGTTTGGGATCCTGACAGCAGAGAAACTGATTTTGGCTGATGTGGAACTGCAGCTTCTTCATTTCAGCATTTATGTGATGAGGCTTAAAACTGCTTATTTGCCTATCAGTTGAGTCTGCAACCCTAAGGTTGAAAAGAAGTCAATACAGTGAAGTTCTGGACATGCAAGTGACTTATGATAGGGTAATCTGTGTATAAGTGTTGTATGTATTAACTTTGCATAGTGACTCCTGCTGTGTAGCTCGTGCAGGGAACACAAGGTACCTCACACGAAGTAGGCTACTTGAGATTTGCTGCAATACAAGTGTGTATGTAGGAGCTGCTAATAAGGAAGACGTGCCACACTATAAATTTCACATCCCATACTGCTCCTATATTTAGACTTTAAATTTAATTCAACTGCCAACTTCCTTATTTCAGCTAGTAAAACTTGGTCAGAGACTGCTTCACTCTCATAAATTCTGGATACACTAGAATTTTATCAACTTCTCTGATATTAAAAGTTGTGGAGAATTTGAAAATAAAATGTGTTTTTCATCTCTCTCACCAAACTTGGAAAAACATCTGAAAAGCACTTTGAACTTCAGGATAAAATTTTAATAAAAATCAGTCTTTGGAGCTCTGTTGTTCGTAGAGCTTTTGTTACTTAGAATTAAAATACAAATAATAAAGGATAATTGTTTTGTCATGATTATTCAGTATTCTTTCATTTTTCATCTGCTTTTCTGTCTGCAAAAGAAGTTGTAGGTACTGGTACATTCTAGAGCAGCTGTTTCTAACTGTAGAGCTCAACTTTTGTGACAGTATTGGCAGACATGGTTGGACCATTATTGAAACATCTCTTTAATCCATTATGGTACTTGTGTGTTTATACTCGCAGTGCCACAAGAATGCACCGTTAAAAATGTTTGTGTGGCTGGATGGGATGGTGCTCAACCTGTTCATTGTGGGGACCAGGTAGAAGGAATATGTTTGTATTTTCTCCCTCCCTTCCTCTAGCTTATAATAGTACATGGCTTGTACATCCAAGGCTAAGGGGGAAAAACCACTTCTGAATTTCCCCAACATTGGGAAAGTGCTTTGCTTTTGATTCAAAGTAAAGCAATTCTATTAGTATAAAATGGAGAGGAAAACATATGCAGAAGAACAAGTAATGTCTGGTTTCTTGTGGATGTATCCTGTCTCCTAGACTGTACCAAACCGCAGCATGCACAGGTACTCGCTCTTGTGCGCTTGGTTTGGGAACCAGCAATATTCTGTGGGAAAAAGAACCTGAGTGGCAAATATCCTGCAAGGGCAGAGAAAGCACAAAGAAAATGTGAGCACAGGTCAACCAGTAGGCTGTAAGGAGCTGGGAATTGTTGAACTTATAACACAATGTTCCTACTAGTGGAATGATGGACTTGTTCTTTTGAACTTGTTCTGCTCAGCCCTCCATGTTCCTGAAACTTTTAGGAGCTTTGCATCTCTGAAATCTCCAGCTCTCTAAAGCTTGCTGTCACGAGGAGTGATTGGTGGAGAGTGTTTTCTTAAGCATCACTTCCTCAGGTAACTAAAAGTGGTTTCAGTAAGAGTTTTAACTGCTAACTGTGAGGTAGAAGGAGAATACAGTTAAAAAACCCCTGATGCACAGGAACTTCCACCTGAACATGTAGAAGAACTTTTTTACCGTGCAGGTGACCATACACTAGAACAGATTGCCCAGAGAGGTTGTGGAGTCTCCTTCACTGGAGATTTTCAAGAACTGTCTGGACACAATCCTGTGCCACGTGCTCAAGGATGACCCTGCTTGAGCAGGGAAGTTGGACCAGATGATCACTGTGGTCCCTTCCAACCTGACCCATTCTGAGATTCTGTGAAACACAGGGTAATTTAAAGAACTCAAGATGTGCATTGTTCCAGTCTTTGAAAAGGGAACTCATAACAATCTGTCTTAATCAACTTCTTATGCTTTTGTCCATATGTAGTTCCATTTTAAAATGATTTAAAATATTTTTGATAAACCAGAAGATTATTCCTCTATTGCAGCAGCATGGTCAGTGTTGCTTAAATATACCTTTAGCTTTTTTTTATTGAGCTGAGCTTAACTAAGTTTCCAGTGACATCTTTTTGTTGGAGACATAAAATGAGTAACTTGTGTAGTAAGTGTGGGTAGTTCTTAAAATAATCAAAATCCAAGCCCCCAGACTTGTTCACTGAAGTGCAGGCAAAAGGGATGACCTGATCCCCTTTTGTGGATGGGGTTACAGTACCACTTCCTCGTGTTTGCTTCAGTGCCTGGAGAATTGTGTGTAGAGTTTGGAGCTCTTCCCATTTAGCCTCCCCTTTCACATCTCTTCCGTTTATTTTATTTTTTTTAAGGCAGCAACATTATTGATCTTACAAAGGAAAATGTATATGGGTTTCCTCCCACAGAATGACTTGAATTCGAGATATCTATTGAAAGACACACTTGTATTCATTTAATAGCCTTTAAAAATATCTGTAATATGATACCAGTAAAAGCATTTTGTGGTGGTCTCTTAAGTATTCTGAAGTTAACCAGATTTTTATTGTAGCATTCTGCAAAACATACGCTGAAGTACAAAATCAAGTTTATATCCCCAGTCATTCTTAAACCAACTTATAAAGGTCCACATGAAAATAATCTACTTACTTAGCAGTGAGAGCTTCTGACTGTGATTTGGCTGAGGGGTTGTAATCTACAAGTCCTTGCATAAACACGTCAAGCTGCATATTCACTCTGTGTGTGAATTCTGAAAGTTTATACTGACAATTCACAAGCGGTTTGATCACATTTAGTAAATAAGAGATAGTAGAAGAAAGAAAATTAAGACTTACTATGCTAGTAGCTATATTCTCATTTGTTGGCTGCATAGAGGAAAGGAGTGAGTAGACAGCATAAGCAGATGTGGAACAGCTTCTCTGCGGGAAAGCCATTTGCTAGGCACTAATTACAGACTGGTTTAAAATCTTGGCAATAAGAAGTATTAATCATTAAAACCAAGGGTATTCATGTCATTTATGCAAATGCCTTATCCTGCTTTGTGTCTTGCCAAATTCTTAATACTTTCTTTTGGCAGGTGTTTTCATGTGATCATACATTGAGACGGTGTTTCTGTTCCATTATTTACCTTTCAGTTTCATTTCATGGGAAGGAAAGAGATGAGAGGCCACAGATATTAAAGCAGTTCCATATTCCAAACTGCAGGACTAGATTTCTTTTGAACAACTTGGGCTCTTATTAAAGAACCAAACAAATAATTTTAAGCCTTGTTCTACGCTATTTTTGTGTGAATCTCAAGGAAGAGGAATAGATCTTAAAAATCAAGTCCCATGTTTTTGTCTGAGTTTGAAAAATGCCAAACAAAAAATTTTATTTCTTCATATCACAGCTACCATACAGGTCTTTGAAGAATTTTGGTTTTAAGCTTGTCCTGATATTAAATACTTTTAGAATACCCATGTAGATCAATGTAATTATGACAGAGAATCAGTGAGCTTTTGTATTATTTTTAGGCTTTGTGCATGCACTTCAGACAGTGAAGATTGCCTGGAGCAATCATCTCTTACAACTTTAAGGCAAAATTTTGAGCCTTTGGTGGCTTTGTAAAATAAGTACATCCAACTTTTTTTTTTTTTTCTTTTCTTTTATTACTGTAGTGCTTTTGTTACTGATCTTGGAACAAACAACTCAGTGTATTTCCAAGAAAAATACATCTGTGGACTTGGCTGTTGAGGGTAATTGTAAAAAGCTCCAAAGCATTCCATAAGGGAGAGGATAGAATGTGTCAAATATTTTGTGTGGAGCCTGCGTTGGCATGATAAATATGTTTTGCATGTTCCAGTGGAGATGTAGCAAAGAATAATTACTGATTTTTGAAAATTTTTGAAGTTGTATATCAGTAATACTATGGATGGATGTGGTGATCAGTAACATTAATATCAAGAATTGTCCTCTATCACTTCCACTTTCGTGTTCTGTGTACTTATGTAGTGTGTCAGGAAGTAAAATCGCATTGAAAGTGGAAAGATAGATGTTAAAATTACTTCATTAGATGCTATTCTTTGGAGAGTAAACTTAGCTTCATATCCACAAAATAAATAATTCCTGGTGTTAAGGAAGAAAAAATTTGCACTGCCTTGAATGTAATTTAATCTTGAGTCGTGGACTAAACCCCATATATTTCACAATTTTGGGGAAAGTGAAATCACCACCCTTGGGAGGTTAGGAGGTCCAGTTTTATTTACAAAATGCTTTTTGGCTTTTCAGTAGTGCTCAGGCCTGTGGTCAGCACTTGGCCAATTCAAATAAAACCTCCTCATCCCACACAGCCTACAAAATCACTTGGAATATGCCACAACGGAGGCAGTGAGAATAGGAAGTGGAAGAGCAGGATAACTATTTCTTTTAAGGTTGCATTCTGCCTGAATGCAATGCCTGATTTGTATGTATTTATTTCGCTGTTTGCTTATCTTGGCAGTAGTATAGTCTGATATGGCGTGGGGGTGAAATGGAGTATTTCTGTAGCTTTCATTACAGGAAACTTTTTCCCAAAGACACTTTGGTTGTGGTTTCTTTGGCCTGCTTGCCACAATAATTTCTAGGCTACTTATCAGATGTACTGTTTTATTAGCATACTCGATATGCTAATCTCTTGATAGATGACCTCGTAGTTATGGTCAAATAGAAAAACTTCAAAATAGTTTATTTTATGCAACTCCTTCGTCTGAATGAGAGTGATGGACAAAAAATGAACACTTGATTGTTTGAACATAAATTAAGCTACTCTTATCAGCAATCATTAGCCTTTATTTTAGCTGTTTATTGAAAGCAGTGCTGTCTTTAGTGTGGTAAGGCTGCAGAAAACAACATTCATGATAAATGATTTTTTGATTATGGTTGTAAAGATTAGGAATGCAAAATGAGCTTTTTCTGTAATAAATGAAAAGTATCCTTACTGTCTGTTACCAAAGGATAAAATAGGAACATTTTTTAAAGTCTTAATGGCTTTATCCTAGTGGCCAATAACAGAGTATGCTTTTACTGTTTAACCAGGATAACTTAAAACTAAAAAGGCTTATGATTGGTGTGTAGGACTATATTCATGTACAGTACCAGTCTCATGCAAATAATCAGTGTTAAGAATTTGGTTGTTTAACAGTATTCTCTGTACAGATAACACAGAATTTTATTTTTTGTCAAGTTGGTGAAGGCTTTGTTTCAATCTGCTGTTCTTAATACAGTGTGATCTAGCTTCTACTAGGAATTGTGGTGTTTGGTTTCTTTTCCTCCTTGATAGCTTCTCAATTGGTTGGGGGTTTTTTGTTTGTCGTGAGTTTTTTTTGGATAGTGGCTTAGCTGCTTCACTTGCCAGCTTCCTCAGGACTTGCAGATATCTTTCTTCAGACCCAATGGATTTGTGCACCTTCAGGTTCTTAGATGTGAACCTGATCTTCTCCTACAGTAGGTGGTTCTTCATTCTTGCCTTTTGTGACTTGGGCAGTGTGACCGGAGCACTTGCTGGTGAAAAACAAGGCAAAAAAGATGTTGAGTGCCTCAGCCTTCTCTGTATCCCAGGTAACAATTTTTTTCTTCTGGAGAGGGCCCATGTTTTCTCTAGTCTTTCTTTTATCTTGGCCTACCTATAGAAACTTTTTGTTTCTTTTGACATCCCTGCCCACATTATTCTATCAGGGTGTTAGCTTTCCTAACCTGATCCCTGGCTGCTCATACATTATTCCTGCCATGCTACTTGTCCTCACTTCAACCCTCTGTAGGCTTCCCTTTTGTTTTTGAAGTTTTCCAGGAACTCCTTTTTCATCCACAGGCCTCCTGGCGTTTTTGCCTGACTTCCTCTTTGTTGGGATGCATCACTTCTGAGCTTGGAGGAGGTGATCCTTGAATACTAATGAGCTTTCTTAGGCCTGTCTTTTCTTGGGGGCTATATCCTATGGTAACTAAGGAATAGATCCCTGAAGAGGCTAAACTCTGCTCTCCTGAAGTCCAGGATAGTGAGGAGTCCAGGATTGCTGTCTACCCTTCTTGCTGCCCTAACAATCTCAAACTCCTCCATGGAGTCCCTAAAGCCAAGGTTGTCCTTGAGTTTTACATTTCCATCCAGCCCCTCCTTGTTGGTGAGAACAAGATCCATCATAGGACCTCTTCTTCTTGGCTTCTCTGTCAGTTGGAGACAGAAGTTATCATCAGTGCATTCTAGGAATCTCCTGGATTGTTTATGCCCTGCTTTGTTATCCCTCAAACAGATACTGGAGTGAGGATCAGGGCCTGTGAATGTGAGAACTCTCCTGTCTGTCTATAGAAGGCCCCATCTCCACAGTCGTCCTGGTCTACCTGTAGCCAACCCCCACTATAATGTCACCTGATCCTGCCCTCCTTTTAATCCTGACCCATAAGCTCTTAGTCAGCTCCTCATCCATCCTCAGGTGTATCTCTGTGCTGGTCATTGAGATTCCTTGTCTGCCTTGCCTCTTGTTCCCTAAAGATCCTTCCATTCCAACACTCCAGTCAGAGAAGCCATCCCACTACATCTCTGTGATGCCTTCCTGGAAACTGTAGTTTAAAGGCTTTTTCACCATCTTGGCAAACCTATGCCCAAAGATGCTCTTCTCCTTTTCTGGCAGATGGACCCCAGCAGACCAGGTTTCTCAAAGGGTGTCCCATGGTCTTAAGCAGCCAAACCTCTGGCTGTGGCACCAGTTATTGATTTTCCAGATTCAGCTGGCCCTTTCAAACCCTTCCCTTTAACTGGGAAGATTGATGTAAAAACTGCCTGTGCTCCAGAGTGCCTTACCACTGCTCCCAGGGCTTGGTAATCTTTCTTGATATTCCTCAGGCTGTTCCTGGCTGTGTCACTGGTGGCCACATGAAATAACAGCAGCAGATAATAGTCAGTGGACTGTATCTTTTTGCATACTGTGACACTCAAGTGATTGACAGCCATCAAGTAAACCTTATTTTTTGTACCTTTCTCTGCAGTATTTGTATGTCGATATTTATATAATAGCAAAGGACGAGATCTCAGAGTAGGGTAAGATTTCTTAAGTCATTGTCCCTAAAAATCAAAACCCCAAAGCAACCTTCAGTGCAGCTGCACTGTTGGCAGGAAAAGGAGTCTATTTCAGTGGCTGTTCTGACAGCTATTCCTGTGTGTCACAGCAACAAAATAGACATGATTCTAATTCTGACCTGGACCAGAGGGAGAGGATGCTTGTGCAGCTCTGGACCTGCAGCAACATTACAGGACAGATTTGCTGCCTGACAGAGGGCAACAGCCTCCTGAGCTGCTCTCTTGTCCTTATTCCATCAGACCTATGGGGTGACCTGTAGGGTAAAAAGAGTATCTGAGTCCCTTCTGTGGAGATCTCAATTTCCTTGAATGCAGGGGGAAAATACCTCTTTGTCCTTAGTAGCATTCACAGCTAGAAGGATTTTATTTTAATTACATTATTAATTATTGTTTATTTATTTACAATTTTATTGTAATTAAAATATGAGGAAGAAATGATTCTTCCCTCAAATGATGCTGAGGAGTCTGCTGTGATAATCTGATGCTAGGGCCAGATGGACAGAAGGCCAGCCTGTACCCTCCAGTTGCACCACTGTAAAGCAGAAGGTGTGGCTGTATGAGTCTTCCCTGACATTTTTTTTTAGTTTGGGGCTTTGAGGGGTTTTTTCCCACTCGCGCTTTTTATCCTGGCCACAGACTGCCTGAGAAATACACTGCTGTTGCTTTATTGATTTGGTACAACTCTGTAACTCCTGTTGTTTTAGTTAGTCTTTCATAGTAGGCAATATAGATAATGTGCATATCTCCCTATATGTAGGTTGTGTACTAAAAGAAACAAGGGGCATGATTTAGCTTGATCTCCTGATGCTTTATAAAGGCAATTTTTTGCTCTCTTTTTTGTTTCTCATCCGTTGAATAATATCTATTTTTTTCTTCTTCTTAAGCTTTGAATGGCTTTTAAAAATACTTTTATAATATTGGATTTAGCAGATGTTTCAAGAGAGCCGTTTTCTCTCTCTGTAAACAAAAGGTGATGTTTCAGATGAAGATTCGAGGAGATTTACATACTCTTATTTTGCCTTTTTTTCCTCCTCCATCTCTAGGTACAACAACAACAAAAAGATTAAAAGCATGGAGGGGCAAAGAAGGTAGAAGAGAATGGGTTTGCTGAGTTTAGTGCAAGAATAGTTTTTAAGAGGATTTCTTTGCTCTCAGTGGTTCCCTTGTTTTGTAGAGTTTAGTCATGGCTACATCTTTCAATGTTCATTGAAAATGACATTTTAAACATCATATAAGGCTTCAGTATGATTTTCTAATCTGTTTTTCAAGAAATTCTGGGCAAATTTGGATATTTGAACTAAGGTGGAACAAATCAAATATTTCAGGAGCAGAGTAAATACCCAAGGCTGTCGTTCAGTTGCCCTGTTAGCTAAACCTTAGTAAGTTTAGAATAGAAGCCAACAGACCAAGGGCAGCTGAGGTTTTTGTTAGATGTTTTGGTTTAGTGATAACCACAGCCATCCTAATTGTACTCTTCTTCCCCATTTGAGCAAGAAAGTTAAATTGAATGGACTTTTCTTTCACTTGAGTTGCCTGTTTTCTTCCACTGTACCTATTTGCATGCTGGCCATCCAGTTCTACTGTGTCATGTCAGTGTAACTCTCAAATAATTGCATAAAATTTTAGTGAAGTTGATGTCAATATTTCTTTATATTATATCAGTGTAAATGGGAACAGTTTCTTGTTCAGGCCTGTATATAGCATTTGAATTTTTCTAGAGGGATGTGATCAAGTGAATTTTCCAGTCAGTGAAATATTTGAAAATAAAAATTCTGGCTTGTTGTGCAATTGCTGAAAATCTAGGATTGCATTTGTCATTTTTCCTGAGTATGTGAGATCATCTTCTCATATTGATGAAGAGTTTAAATTGTTTTAAGCATACCTTACTTATCCTTCCTTTGACTTTTTTTTTTTAAACAACCTTTTAAAGGAATATTTTGATTAACCTTTGTGGATATAGTTATGACACTAACCATGGCTTATGTTGTAGCATTAACCAAGCCTCAAAGAGAAAAGTATTGTCCCTTGACAACTTGATACAACTTGACTCAACCAAGGCATTACTTCGGGTAGTGTCTTTTCACTGTGCTATACCTTTATAGCTGTATCCCAAGTTGCTTGGCAAGCAATGGCCAACACTGTAGTTTTTCTTGTTTCCGCTTGTGAAGTACATTGTGAGCGTGTACAAAAGGTCCATAAATTCTTCCAGAAGTATTTTTATTGATCATTAACCTAAACAATTTAAATTTAGATGGGTATTTGTTTATGTAAGGGTTTTGGGGAGCAATATTGCACACTACTGTAGCATGAAGTATGACTTACGTAGATTGAATTCCAGCTCCCAATGAAAGGTTTTCCAGCCCTGCACATTTTTTTTGGGGGGGTGGTGGTGTTTTCTTAGCCTGCACAAGACATCCTCTTTATTAATGAATTCACTTGATGTACTAGCCATAGGAATTGGTGAGAACCAAGTTTCAACCAGGAAGCTGTTGTCTGTGGAGCCTTCTGTCTCCCTTTGTGGGCTGACAGCAGTGTGATCAGTGAAAGGATCAGAGAATTGTGAAAGCACCAGGGATAGTTTAATGGCTAAACATTTAGAAGCTATCCTAGAGTATAACTTATTTTCTTGCATTTGTAGTCATATGATGTCAGAGGAGCCATCTACCCTTACCCTGGAAAAGTGGTTTTAATTTTCTAGCCACTCTACGTGTGGCTTTAACCTTACTTGCAAAAGATTAGGTGTTCGCAGTTGTAACAGAAATAAATGAGACCACTACACCAGTAGTGTTGTGTAAAACTAGGTACTATAAGGTGAAATGCTGATGGTTTTGGAACTTAAATATTCAAGACTAGGATATTTTAGTGTTAAAATATGCTCTTTACAGTTCCTCATTTATATAAAACCCTCTATACAGCTACTTGTGGATATTTTACTGTAAGTGTTAATGAATTTCTCATGTGGTGTGATGAGCATGGCAGATGAAGTCAGTAGGAAGTTAATTCACGAAAGGTTTTTAGTGATATGCAGTAAATAAGGCACAGGCTAATCAACTGATGAAGAGAGGGAAACAAAAAAGCCAACTGATTAACTGACTGTTAAGGTCTTTGTTTTAACCTGAGTATGATAGAGTCCTGATTAAAATACGTGGTGATATAGTTAAAGGTTATTTTCTAATGCATGTATGTAAGTAGGTTAATTATGATTGCACATGGAACACTTTGTGATACTACCCCACTTCAGAGTGTTTTCTAGAGTAGACAGTATTATTGTGCTGTGTTCCACATAGAATTTCCTAGGTTGAAATCAATTATATTTATAAACTGGTTTTTAATATCAATTATATGGATACAATAATCTTCTCAGGGTTGAAGTTACCTTCAGATTGGTCTTTCCTGTCTTTGGCATAGATTTCTCTATTTCAGTCCAAAGTAGAACTGCTGGCCTGGGTATATTTTATTGCATTCAGTAGTCAGTAAAGTAGTCATGGTAGGCACTTTTCCAGGGGATGGTGTTTGCTGACAGCATTTCTTTGATTACCTGCTTCAACTTCAGGTCTCCTCCAGTCATTAATGGCTCCATTAGTGTTCTCAATTCTGATTTCTCCCTTGTCATGGCTTACATCCGACGTTTACCTTTCTTGATTCCTCGTTCCAGAGTCTGCCTAACTCCTACTCAAGTGTCTTGTCAGATGTGGTGGTGTTTTCTTCTGGGTCTTCTACCCTTATGTTTGTGTTCAACAGCAGATGAATTGGGAGTGCTGGGGAGAGATGCCCTATTTTGGGGTCTACCTGCCACTACATCTTTAAAAACAGCATGCTGCACAGTTTTCTTCAACTAACTCTGTGTAGGCAGATGTGTTGAGAGAATTTACATCTGTCTTTGTTGAACTGATATACACATGGAAAGTTTTCCAAAGCCTGTTGCTTGTCTGCATTTGGATAGATTTGCACAAGAGCAAGACCACAAGGTACAAACTGATATTAAGAACTCCTGCCACATTTCAGTTACCAATTTACATACATGAGGTACTGCTAATATTTTTTAAAAATAGCAACATAGAATATCTTACTCTAACCTTGGTCTAGAAATGTTTGAGTCATTTCCTCAGAAATTTCCCCAAATATACTATGCAATTGTATATTTGCTAAAACTAAATTTTAGCAAATATTTTAGCAGCTGCAAACAGGAACTTACTAGGGCAAATAATGGGAAACACAGGGCTTCCAGCTTTGTCAGTACTATGTCTCAGCTTGATGCAGGGCTTTTTTTAATGTTATTTTAAAATATTCATAACTGAAATTTGTTGTACAGTAATAAAACAATTGTGTACCATTAAATTTGCACTTTTTTCAGCCTTAATTTGGAGGACTGCAGTGCTTAAAAGTTGGAATTTCAGACATACCAGACATATCTGAAATGATATCATTCCAGGCATCATTTAATTTAAATTTTAAGCATAGGGTTTTGTTTCTCTGTAGGCCTGGATCCTCAGTATTCACTAATAGTTTTGTTGGAACTGTTTTCAGTTACAGGCAAATAAAAAAAATGTAAACTGTAGATTACTCAAATATGAGATTATTAAGGACTTTTATTTACAATAACATGACTATCAAAAGTATAATCTTGACAGTGTTTCTCTGGACATTTGAAATTGGTTACACCCATCTTTTGGCTACATAATGCAGGGCCTCAGTTCTTAGGCGTGAATTATATTTACAGGGATGATGCAGCCAATTTCCTCTTGCTGCATCATCTGCTTCAAATGAGTTCTTACCCACATGTTCTTTCTTACACGCTGGTTACTGCCTTTTAAAATCCTTAGTCCTTCGCTGTAAAATGCTGGTTTTTCTACAGAAAAGGAAATACTTTGCAGCTGCAATAGTTGTCTCAGCAAATAAATTCTAGGTATCTAGAATGAAGTATTGCTTTGAATGATCAAATATTGATGAAATGTTTTCTAGTTTATTTAAAGATTACTGGACAATACCGATATTTTAGGAAAGACTAGTAAAACAAAATGCTTCAATAAAACATTTAAAATTCATTTTTTCCAGGGTAGAAATATTGTTGGTAAATACTTCGTCTGAAAACTGTAGTCTCTACTGGAGTAAGATAAGTCCATCTGGGACAGTATCCACAGTATCCCGTTCTGTGTAAATAAAGGGTAGGTAAGGAAGAGAGGTTATTCAGTGGGATGATGGCAAGACCTCACTAGACCATATTCCCAGCCTCTCAAAATACACAGCACATGCTCTTCCTGAGCTATTAGTAGGGCCAGTGCATTTACCAGTCATGATAATATGCATTCATGGAAGAAAAAAATTGCTTTTTGAACCCTGTGTAACCTTTTAGTATCCATAACATTTCACTGGAAGAATTATCATGACATAAATTTACATTGTGCAAAGAGACACTTCTTCTGATGGTTTTGTATCTGTCATATAGTAATTTAATTTTGTATCTCCTAAACAGTGAAGCATCTTTCATCTCTGTATTGTTCAGAATACTACAGCATATTTATTCAAAATTCTGCAAGCTTTCATGAAGTTTTTGGGGCACAATGTACTTCTCCATATACTGGCTATATAACTCATAGGTGTGCACTTCCAATTTTTAATGCACTTTTTTTGTTTGATATTAAGCAACTGTTGCTACTGTATCCTGTTTTCAGCCAGTTTTGCTATGCAGATTTCAGCATAGCTTTGATCAAAGGCATTGGTTTATTCTAAAGTATACTTTCAAATAAAATATGTATCTGGGTTGATGGTTCATTGCAGTTGAGACAGCACTGTTTGAAAAGAACAACATTATTAAGTTCAATAGAAATGGTGATGGGCTTTTAACTACAAATGTGCTGCCAAGCTGTGTGGCAATGATTGCTCTGTATAATACATATTTTAAAATTATTTCAGATAGCTTAATTTACTCTGTTGTCAGGCTTTATCATTTGTGGGAAGTTTGGGTTTGGTTTTTTTTTCCCCCTAGCTCTAGTTATTGACCTACTTGTCTGTTTTATAAATAAAAATAGTTTTTCTCCTTTATAGACAGTCTACCTGTGTAAACTAAAACATAGTGTTTGACTAAGAAATTTTTCTCATTTTCTTATATCTTCTTGGACGTTTTCATATGAAATTCCAGTTAGAGCAGGAAGGCCAAATGGTGCAAATGTTGCTACGATAAACAGATGGGAGATTTTAAAAGGTAGTAAAATATAAACACAATGAGGAGCTTTGATATTGAACAGCATACTTGCTGTCAAACATCCGTTTGATTTACTTGTTGAAAGCTGGAACCTGGGCTGGCCAGTTTTGATACTTCCTTTTCCTTTCTTGAACGGAAAAATGTCATTTGATTGACCCACTATATCTTCTTGTTTTAAACTAGATTAAATTAAAAATACAAATGTTCCTTCAAAGGTGCTGAATAAACTTTTAATTATTAAAACACTTATTTGGTAACGAGATCTCTTTAAATTTCATTTCAGCAAGTTCTTATTGTAGGTGTAATTTTTAATCTTTATAGTTTCAAGGAATAAAGTATTTTAGAGATGCTATATCCCTTCATTGGTTGAGCTGGATAACATTAAGTAAACATAAGTTTCACTTGAAGAATGTATTGTGATACAATTGTGGAAAGATAATACTATCATGGGTATCATTATAGGAGGGAACACTTTGTTGCAATACATATTTACTTTTTTATTAAGTAACTCTTTAGCACATTAAATCATTCTAAATTCTTCCATGTGAATTGCAGTTTTTTTCTTTTAATTCTGTTGACAGCTCTGCTGGTACATTTTAGCACCTGCCATGGTGTGCTTTTGACTTAACTCTTTTGTAAATATCTGCTTTGTCATTTTACATGTTTTGACTTAACTCAATCCTCTTCAAAAGTTTTAGTAACTTCTGGTGTCTCTTCTTGGTTGTAGTTTGTCTAACGCAACAGTGTCATCTTACTCCCTGCTTCCATGTTAGTCTTGATTTTGGAACCTCACTGAAATTCTTGTTATTAAGCAGATTATGCTCAAGTCCACTACAGGCTTATGTCTACTTACAGTACATTTGCTGACCTTGCATAAATTCACTAAATGACATATAAATAAAAGAGAAGAGAAATGCCAGCTCTTTGGTACTGCAAGAAATCCAGGCTGGTTGCTTTTGATTTTCTTTAGCCTTTCTTTTAATGAGTACAGAGCGGTTATGAATGAATGAAATCATTGCTTTGGCTCTCGTTTCCTTTAAGAGACATTTGGAATACTTCTTAAAGTTCTTTTCCATCTATCAGCCATTGAAATATTCTGAAGAGAGCTTTAATCTTATTTTTGTTTGGTTTGAAGTAGGTCATACTGTGTGAAGAAGTTTTCCATGAAAGATTTTATCTGGTTTTCAATTTTTGTTTTGTTATTTATTTTATTTTCTGTGTAAGCATGTTGTGTTTTTCATTGGAAAATTAAGGTGAAGATTTATAGGAGTACTTTTTTCAGATTTGTCACTTAGACATAACTTCTGATTTCTTCATTTTCCTTTCTTTGTTAGCAATACTAAATGTGGACTGTGAGATTTCCAAGATGTAAGTTTTATTGAGAAAATCTGAGGTTAATAAGAAGCAAAAGTTTTTTTAATTTAAACTTTCATTTAATGCTGTACAGAGGACTTGAGTTTAAAACCAAATGAGGTAGGTCGTTTTTACAGGAAAATGTAATGACACAGATGCAAGTTAGTTGCTGTATTTTGTGAATGTTTGCCACGTTGTTTATTGATTGTGGTAGTAAAGCATTAATGTAGCAATTATCTTGATAATAAGCAGTCAAATGCTAAAAGCTTTCTGACAACCTGACATATGATGTTGGCATTAGCTAGCTGCTTGTTCCTTTTGCAGAAGGTTACCAATTAAATTTGCCTACTTGCATGAAGCAGAGCCTGAGAGTATGTAAATCTGAAGCCTGTCGCTTCCTGTTATTGCTGGATTCGGTACATGTTACTGAGAATGCTGTATTTTCAGAGGCTTTTTGTATTCTGCTCACAGTGTTTGCTGAGCAGAAACTGTAGCTAAAAATAACTAAAATGAATTTCTCTGTCTCTGTTTCTTTCTCACTGCAGGATGACGTAACTGTGCCAGGGATTTATCAGCTAAGCAGAAAATGAGCTTAACATCCTGGTTTTTGGTGAGCAGTGGAGGCACCAGACATAGGCTGCCACGAGAAATGATTTTTGTTGGAAGAGATGACTGTGAGCTGATGTTACAGGTAATTGCATCAGCCTTCCATGTGCAACTGCTCAAATCGTGAACTTAATGCACCAATTCCCAAATGTTGTGGGAGCAATTGTTTCTGTGAATTTTTCCTGTCCATAGAAAAAAATTGTTTAAATGTATTGCCATCAACCATACAGTTACCTTTGAAGTGCAGAGATTCACATTTTCTATGTGTAAGTCACATACAGAATGCAAGAATAAAAGATGAAATAAATTTCACAGTATGATCAGTACAGTAAGTACACTGTGTTCCATAAAAAGCAACAACGTTAAGTGCTCTGGATGCTTTTGAAAAGAGCCTTCTTTTTTTGCAACTTGTAATCTAATTTAGTCACATGATGTGATGTAACTCTATCCCCGTGCCCTGATTGTGTTGCACAAAGGAAAATGAAATTAGTGGAGAAGGGTACTTCTCTATTTCTGAGGAAGTTGAATGACTCAGTTTCAGTGGAATTGTATATATACAAGTCTAAATAGCTTGATACTTCAGTAGCTTCCTTAACTTTGAGGATCACTATGCAGAACTTTAGATGTGTATAACTGTGTTGTTATGTAGCCATATTGCATGCACTTTGCCCTACCAAAGCTGTCCTCTGAGCTGCCTTTTTCTAAAATATGTCTTTTGGAATGGATAATAGTAATATTTTGAGAGTTTCTTCTTAAATTCTTTCATTTGTTTTTTGTAGAGCGCTTAAGAAGATTGAACTTCAAAACTAATATTCTCAACCCTTCCAGCCCTGCAATAAAATACTTTCTTTCGGATTTTTTGTTCCCAGAAGTTGCATGTGCATCCATTAATGGCCAAATTAGAGTCTTACTTGCAAATGAAGTGCCTAGAGACCTAATTTTATGTGTATTACTCAGAATGTAGTATCTCTAGTAAACGGCATTTGACTCTCAGCCTCAGAAGGCATCCAGAGGTTTTATTGATGATGTTAGAAAGCAGTTGAAAATACTCTTGATTTCTCTTCAAAGACAGACAGGATGATGTCTTGGTGATTTATGTGGGAAATATTAAACCCAAACAAATGATAAACACAAAGGGACGCCCACCAACATCCAAAACAGCAACACAAGAAAAGCAACCACAAAACCCCACCACACTGGTTCCTTCTGAGTAGGGTATAATAAAAAAATAGTTCTGTTTTACTAGTAGCTTGTTTTAAAGAGTTGTTGTCTCTGAGTAAGGAACTGTTTTCTTTCTCCTCTCTCTGCTATGCCATCTGTGGTTGATTAGTCCTTAGAGTGAAGCATTTATTCTTTTGTGTTACAAAACTTCACCTTCAAAGGTAGCTGCCTCTTTGATTAGTATTATGAATAGATTTAAGTTATTTACAAATATATTTGTTGTGTATTGACTTCAGAGTTAGTAAAAAGAATCAAGGGGCCTGGTGATTTCCAAGAATATTCTCTTTAGCCTGTTGTTATGTTAGGTCTACATGCCAGCATGACTGTAACACCACACAGTCCTTCGGGGGGGGAACCCACCAAAAGAGAAGCTAATAATGTGTTCTTGTTCTGTGTGTATAGCTCTTTGTGTAGGACCTTCCTTTCCACTCTTGACAACTTAGCTGTTCTCTTATTGCAAAGCATGTGGACAATGCATGATAAAGAAAGCAGAATTTAATGCTTTTATTCATAATTCTTTTAGAGAAAACATATTATAAAAGCCATGATAAAAAGCGCTTCAACTCTGTTGCATGCTTGGTAGACCTCAGATCTGTACCTAACACAGTTGTTCAAAGAAGTTTGGTTCACATCTGGGAATACAGATTTGCTTTAAATGTGTTATTTTGTAAATATGTTCAAACATAGTGAGAAGTCTTAGGGTTTAACTAGCTGCTCCAGTGCAGCTAGCTTGTGGATAAATACTACATTTTCTTTCACCATTATGTTTAGAAATTTTGCATCTTGATGAGGATATCACCTCCAAGAAGTAAAAATATCTACATTATTCACAATATCATAATTAATTGCAAAGAAGACTACATTTATTTTCTGTGTTTTGAGTATTTTATTAGTAGTCTGGATTGAACTGGAGTATCTTAACACAGTTATTCTGTGATTTTTATTATTCTGCATTCATATATAAATCTTTGTACTGGGTCTGGCTGGGCTGGTTTTTGTAGAAGCCCTTAGGTGGTACTGTGTTATGGATTTGTGACTGTTGATTACACACCAGTACTTTAGCTGTTCCTGAACAGTGTGTGCACAGTTTCAAGGCATTTTCTCTTGCTCTGTTCCTCCTAGTCAGAGAATGGTTGGGTTTGGAAGACATGCTTAAAGAGCATCTCATTCCAACCCCCCTGCCGTGGTCAGGGAAACCTTCCATTAGACCAGGTTGCTCAGAGCCCCATTCAAACTGTCCTTGAACATTTCCAGGGATGAGGCATCCACACCTTCCCTGGGCAACCTGTTCCAGTGTCTCAGGTGTGGGAGGGTGCACAAGAAATGGTGAGGGAACACAGTGAGGACAGCTGACCTAAACTGACCCAAGGAACATTCTGTCCATATGATGTCATGCTTCTCAATAAAAACTGAGAGAGGGAGGCTATGGGGAATCATAGAATCGATTGGGTTGGAAAGACCTCAGAGATCATCAAGTCCAACCCTTGGTCCAACTCCAGTCTGTTTACTAGATTATGGCACTCAGTGCCATGTCCAATCTCAG